>DWKC01000726.1:0-11706 GCA_018249195.1 Racta chiria
CTTTTTACGCTACACTCGTTACGATAGGCTGGCGCAGGTGCGAATTAAGCGATGAGACTGAGTTATTATACTTTTATTAACTAATTATTTACATTATTTAAATAAAATTAAAACTAGGTGTGAAACCGACCTGTTAGGTCCGGAATGCCTCGTCAGCTTGGGTTTCCAGGCTTGATTCCGGTAACTGTAATAAGATATCTTGCCTCTACAAGCCTGGGATGTGGTGATGTCTGTGATGCTATAACACACTATTACACACAAATAATATTTAATTATTGATCAAAAAATATATTGTTAACATAAACTTTGTACTTTTGTTTGCTATAATATATAAAAAAAAATACAGATAATTAATTTATGAGTGAAAAATAATTGTTAGTCCTAATAATCCTGTTATTAGAATTTGAATTAATTATATAGATGTCTGAAATAAATAAATGAAAATGACTAAATTAAATTCACTTGTTTAATACTACAAGTTTGTGAAGCTTTTTATTTTTACTTTTCCATCAAAGATTACGAATTGTTGAATTAGCTTTCTACTACGATTCCCGGCGTTTTGAAAAAGGGGTCATAAAGGTGTAA
This sequence comes from Racta chiria, assembly GCA_018249195.1. Lineage (NCBI taxonomy): Eukaryota > Metazoa > Arthropoda > Insecta > Lepidoptera > Hesperiidae > Racta > Racta chiria. Next base: position 586 of record DWKC01000726.1, read on the forward strand.
AAAAAGAGGCGACATTGCCCTTTCGACTTAGGCAAATGTTACCATCGGGTGGCCCGTCAGTTCCCCAATCCGAATAACGTCACAAGCATAAGTTGGAACGCATAAAAATTATCGATTTGAATCACTGATAATCTAAAATCTAGAGCGAGCACTACAGTATCAAGTCGTGCTCTCGAATATCAAACGTAATGATTCCACAATCGATGTTTCAATTATGAGACGTATCTTCTGCGCAAATCGAATAACTTGACCTTGTTTTGAAGAATAAATTCAACCTTAATACTTTTATAATACATATAATAAATCTGTAACTGATCGCAGTCTGTACATGACAGATATATGGAAGAAACTTTATATATTTTTTGTCTGATTTTCTGTTTAACTATTTGTTCGTCTGTGCCTTTGTTTCACGTTAATCTAAGAAATGGCAAATCCGAATTGAGCGAGGTTTTCTCTTATGTATTGGGCTAAGCTTGCATTGACACTTACGGGTATTATCATTGAAATCGACGCACAAATAAAAAAGATATGATAATTTAAAGAATTCCATCTATACAAATAATGGGGGAACGGAGTTTCGGGCTCAGCCAGTCTATAATAATATGCTACCCTTAAGTTTCCGCAAATTTTCTAAATAGAATATTTTTATGATTAAACTGGAGTAAGTTTGTCAGAACAGTCCTACGGGAAATGTTTCGAGTTTTGAAGAATTATGTATATGATACTTGTAAGAAGTTATTTAGGAGAGTGATAAGAGATAGCTGTCATAAAGATAATATAGTATCATCCTACATACGGACACAGGGACCACCAGATCTGTCGCCCACGGACATTAGCAACATAACGACAAAGCGACTAGTCTTGAGATCTATAATGTGAATAAATATTCGGTAAACTCAGTGGGTAAACTAAAATGTACACATAGCCAAGACCTTCGTAGATTTATCAATCGATCGAGTTTGATTTTCACGTTCCTTCTTGTACCGTACGTATAAACTGTGATACTTCCTGCATCGATTATTCCAAAAGGTACAGGGGGTCTCATAAGGTCCTTCAAGAAGCAGGTCCATCGATTCCCACTTCACTCCATTTTTATATAAAAGGTATTCCAAAGTCGAAGGCTACAGTTTGTAAATAAAGTTGTTCCTCCGTCAAGTATTAGGAGCTCATCAATTCTGTATCGAAAAAATATCCGATTTCATTTGAAGTATCTATTCAAGGGTTCTCGAATCTCAAATGAGTCGCTTTCGAATCGACGCAGAATCGATTACGGATCGCAGCGAGCGCAAATTGAATATCTTGCGACGTCCATTCTGATGTTACGATTGCGGGATTTATTGAAAAAGTTATCAGGTTCTGACAAAGACATGATGGAGCATTTACAGTGATCTTCTGCTGCTTGCTAAGAGAATTTTTATATTTATCTATGGACTTGAACGGCCCTGTTACCTATCGTGTAGTGACGTTGCTTGCGAGACGAGGTCTCGGTTTCAATTCCTGGCTATGCCCTGAGTTTATGTCATAGATGAATTTGTCAGAATCGGGATGTCATATGAGATGTCGCGTGTTAAAGGGAAGGGGGGGAATTGTAGTAAGGAATAGGATTTTTGATGTTTTTACTCGTAGCAAGCAACAGAAGCCAAAATGATTTTTCGAATTTTTGTCTGTTTACCTGTGCCTTTGTGCGCGCTAATCTCAGAAACGGCTGATCTGATTTGAATGCGGTTTTCACGGATGTATTGAGCAAAGCTTAGATTGACAGTTAGGTATTTTTATTGAAATCGGTGCACAAATAAAAAAGATATGACAATTTAAATCATTCCGTTTATACAAATTCAAACGTAGTCGCAGGCGCAGCTAGTTAGCACAAGCCTTTGGCATGTACAAGTTTCAGACCTGTGAATTTCCAACCGCGCCGGATCTCTGGTTATGCAATAGTAATTTTATCAGATACAAGAATGACAACCAAGAAAACATCAACCATTTACTGCCAATACGCTGTTTCAAACGGCCATACTATCTGTGCAACTTGAATTCTCTATGCAACAAGAAACAACACAATCGAAGGCGAGCCTTCCTAGTACTCTAACCTTGAGCCGTAGATCTGCCCGGACAGATATTGCTGTAAACAAGTTTGTCGATACCGGGAGATGTAATTCAAACAACGAAAGGGCGATATCTGTATGCGGTTCTATCGCGCTGCTTATTTATTGCGGCGCGTCCGACGCAGCCCGCGTTCGCTGCAACTAGTCCCGGCGGGCTCTAAACACACCCGCTTCGATCACGAGCTGCTGCTATCGAAAGGAATTATATTTGAAATTGCTAGAAAAAGTATTGCAATGATGTAGAAATCCGCAATGATGAAAATGAACCTTCATCCAACAGAGTTAAGATACGCAATAGCATAAGGCACAGTTATAGGTATCTATTCAAACATCGATTGTTGTAGAGATCAGAGAGAGATTGCAGCGATCCCGCGGGACCTAGGGACCTACCGACGCTATCTAACGCCTACAGCCGAACTACCCACCAGCTATGCAAGATTTAGTGGGAGCGCGAGTTCCTAGGAAAAAATATGCAATACCGGCTATTAAGCATCGGATCGTGAGGCCGGACCGGTTCGACGGGCTCGGGTGGGTGATAAAAAGCGGGGTGGGTTAGTGCGCGGGGTCGGCGCCCTCGCGCGGCCTTCGCCCCTCCCCCTCCCCCGCAAGGACGTCGCCCGCGTTGCATAACACCCGCGCGGCGCACGCAACAGATACCGTACTGAGATGCCGAGATTCTCAACGCTCGCCGACCGCTCGCCGGAATGAAACAAAACCAATCCAATCACCACACCATCCATTCGCCTCGTTTTTTTGTTAACTAATAGGCAAGCGCTACACAATCGCATCTCATGGAAAACGATGATACGCCCTCAGTTTAAACCGTTCGTTGCTGAAGAACTGGAGTTCGAAGAACTGGTGGGTAAAGGACTTCTAGGAACAACACAAAAACGTACGGTTCTAATCGGTACGGTTCAACGGTCGGTTTTCCGAATTGATGAAATAAATGAATTCCTGTCAATTATTAATTTAATTTAGAAGTTACACAAGATCCTTATTATTGAGCACCAGTTTACGCGTAAGTGCAGGATTGGATCTTATCCTTCGTGGACCATGTGTTACCACTAATACCCATTGTAGACGCATGGTACACTTGTGATACATCGTTATTTTCTTTCGGGATACTCGTGGACCGTGTCTCATCAGCACTTTCTTCAGACTTACGTTATAGTAGACGTATGATATTCCAACATTATTATACAGAAATTTTCTATTGTTTTCCAATATAAATAAATGCTTTACAACAATCCCACCTGATGATAAGCGGCGATGAAGTTTAAGATTTTGGACGCACTAACTTAGTAAATGCCTATACCCTTCTCTCATATGTACTATTTTTTACGGAATAAGCTGATATGTGTTAGAACACAGCTACCAAAGACTCCAAAATAATATCATGTAGTTACAGAGCTGCGTAATAACAGCTTCGCAAGTAAGGAACTTCCCTGTTTTTTGGCTTCTAAAGGTACAGATGACCACCTTCTGATCGTATTGGACCTTTCAGTCTTAAATCAACCATTTGATACAACCCTTAATTACACGGCCCTGAATGTTTCATCTGCAATATAAGGAATGCGCCTTGGGGATTCGTAAACCTTGAGAAGCAGCTGCTAGAGCTGCGCATTAGTAGATATCGGTGTTGCGTCAATGAATTCCAACGTCACAAAAACTACGCCGCAGAATGTCGACAGGCTCGCACTTGGCGTACAGCATTTTCCTCGCCTACATTAGCCTAGCGACGTTTCTTGTGGGGTGGTGCCACTTCCAAGCACTTCATTAATATTCAAATAGTCTCTACGTGAATTCAGAGACGTTTTTTAGCAACTTATTTGTTTACTTGCGCGAATAAATCTATGTTGCTTGCGCGAAAGCGGAGTCAGGAACTAAATCCATACTAATTATAATCCGAATAAGTGGCCTCAAAGCATGTTCTGCCAAGCTGTTCCATTGATAGTTAATTAAGAGTATTTGAGGCTACCCAAAAGGCTCTGAATGTATTTGTATGTCTAACGATAGCCTGCACCAATTCAATTAACCTTTTCTCCGAATTAAAGAAACCTTTCCCATCATGCAACAGAGTCAATACGCGTTTTTTTCTCGGCACGTTATTAACAAAAACTAGTAAGTATACGAGTAATAAAATCTACGTCAAGTAGCATGAATGCGGACGAAGTAGCAGGAAATGTATAGTGACATTCAATATTAAAATCGACATAATATTTAGCGATGCATAACACCTATTCCCGAGCGGCGAGCAACGGCACAGGATGTTGCCAATTAAGCGGCAATTAGGGCTGCCAGACGTTAGGATATGCCTTCAGATCGCAAGATTCCACGGCTTTCAAATTGCAGAAGTCGTATGATAATTTAATTTGCCGAGTGCTATCACACAGTACAGATTTATTCAACTCAACATAAAAAATGGTTTCCGTTCACATTTAATTCGCTACAGAAATTACCTTTATTCCAGAAATCGAAAAATGCCACTTCAATTCAATTAACCAGATAGGACGAACCATGAGGATTTAGAGGTGGATTCACGGCCATGGGACATAGATGTTTTTTCTCGGATCATTTATGTTTGTGATCCTATGTATTCATGCAACTCACCACCTCGGGTAGACTGGGAATCTCAGTGCGCAAGTGTAAAAACGTTATTGTTGTTATTATTATGACCGACCTGTGGGCAATTGTTGATCGATCGCTAATATTGTTATTGCAACATTATTAAACAAATCAAGCCCATCGGTCACGGCGCGAGACGCTTGCGAGATGAGGGCTGCCAATAACTTTACTGAATTAAGATAAGTATTGAGACATTTGTAACCCTGACGGAGTTTATTGCCCGAATATAAATAAAACTAATGTTTGATCGGACACGTGTTATTCGAGCCAAGAGCTATCTTTTCATTTGTCAAGCAACTACGAGTATTTAGGCTAATGAAATGACATTTGCGCAAGCTGGTACCCACGCGTATACTTTATTAATCTTACGTGGTAAACAAAATACTGTTTCTTATTTCAATTTTATTATTTCGTCGCGTGGCCGTGATGATGTGGAGATTAATAATTAACATGCAATACGTGGTATTGCATTGTTATTATATAATAAATACAATTAATTCTGACATAGACATGAAACATGTACGGTCACTATGGTAGCCGAGCGTGGAAGAGGACTGGGTGCGGAGTGGGAGGTTTCAAGTACTGAGTATATAAAGTGAAAATATAACAAATTTAATCACCATCAACCATTAAGTTTACACCTTTATACATCTTTATCAGTAGGTACATATTAGTTATTTGTGATAAATAAATAAAATAAAGACGAATTTACTGAATCCTTAAAAGAGGGTGTACTACTTACATATCACCGACAGTTAAATAGAGAGGAGGCTTTGTTAACTACAAATAAACTACCCACCTCAATCAAATTATTTATTTTGTTTATACTACGTGTGTACTACTACTGCAAGCAGCCGACCGAGCTGCCAATACCTAGACCAGCGCTGAAAATCGGTGCAACCGACTGTTGGGCCTATTCGGGAGTTACTACTATTATATATATATATATTCACACAACGCGAAGCGGTCGCAGTCTATTGCTGGTCAGACATACATAGGTCAGTAAAGACATACCAGAATTTACAATACCCAAACTTAACAAGGCAAATGTTTATTGTAATTAAATTATGTAAATTGTATGTCAAACAAGCGAGCAAGTCGATCAGGAAACAGATGTTTGTCTTCGATCATTGTATGACAAATTTCAGATATTGCATGATAACGAGGGTAGTAAGTTTAAATAGGAGAGACTGTCAAAATAATCTCCTACATATTACGATGTCAACGAACCCCCACTGACGATTAAGTCTACTTAACGAAATAAAACTAATTAGACATTTCTATGCCAGTGGATAAGCCACGGATAATCCGATTGGTAACAGCATCGCGTCACAGATTAACCATTTAAACTATTAGTAGGTATAGAAAACTATCAAGTTCCCGTATCACGTACCGTAGGCGACGGCGACAGCGAGGAGTGCGACGCAGCACAACACGAGATTGGTTAAGGTGCGATTCCGTATAACGCGGCTACGACAAACGTCAGCAACAGTTGACGATGACATGTATCGGCGTCAGCAGACTTCACTTTACCGTCACTATTGTAAAGAGTATCGGGAGATTAGATTAGAGATACAATAGCGTACATAGTCTTAAGTTTATGTAGTTTTATAAAGCCGTTGATAATTAGTTAGTTGTATATCGAGACATTAGGCTCTATAATAGTCTTTGTTTTTATAATTTTTTGTTATTAATTTAATTAATAATATAGTTAGAGACTTGATATTGTTAACTTCTTGACTTTCGTAAAGTGAGCTATTTAAAAAAAATAAAGAAAGAGGCGCCGAGATAGATTGTCATCGGTGGTCGACGTAATTTGCGTTTGATGGAATATTTTGTTGGTGTTGTGTAAACTGTGATGACGTGTTACATTAATTAATATCAGGGTTATTTGGTAACGTATTAGAATTATTGTTTCTCTTGTAAGTTAAAGATAAACTTCGGTCGAAATGAGTTTCCTTTAAGATCAAGTACATAATTTCTATACTATAAATTAGGAGTATTTTCGGTTATAAATCTTTTTTAGTTAGTTAGTCTTTCATTATAAATCTGCTTCACAGAAATATTTTAGAAGTCAACTATTAAGTATATCAAAATAACTTTTTAAAGTATTTGTTTTACTTAAAATTGTGTTTTACATACATTTACCTAAACAATTTGATCTAGCAATTAAAATAAAAATAAAAATAATAATATGAAATTTGGAAAAACGTATATCTACTAAATATAACTTCGTAAAGTATCAAAATAAGTTCACACATGTTTACGCACGTGCTATAAAGCGGTCGCCCGCGCGCTACTAGTATACGACTATTTGAATGGAATAGCCTAAACACGGAACGCATTGGTGCGGCATTCGTAATGTGGACCGTAATTCCGTTATAATAACGTTTAAAAATAAATAGTAATGAAATTATTCAGTGTTGTAAGCCGCAGTACTGAGTTCACTGGAGAACCAAGTAGAGACTGCTCCAATTTCATCCGACACGCTTCTGTTATCGACTTTTGGATTTTAGTGAGTGCGGGGCAGAGATAAGGCTCCCACTACGAAATAAGTTTGAATAAAATTTAATACTGTAATAAATGTTTACTGCGGCTTTCCATTCTGGAGGAGCAAATAGATGCATTATTTATGTTATTTGAATTTTAATCATAATAATATCATTATAACTACCAATTGACCTTATTTTATACTATGAGCCTTTAACTTCCCTTCCCTTCACCGTCATCGTCCCTTCATCTTCAATAATACGAGGGACATCAGCATATTACCAACGGAGAAGGCAGCAATGGGCCGGCTTCTTGAAGCTAGATCTGAGGAAACACTGATGCAGGAAGTTCGTTCTATAACTTAAACGAGCCAGGAAATTACTTTCGAAAGCATACTGTACCGCCGGATCGATGGAAAGCGTTAGTGGAAACTAAGCTGGCGTAAGTACGCGCGGTGACGAAAATTAACGTGATTTTAATACAAATTAATAATAGACCACGGGACAAGTTGACGCTTAGTTTGTGGTCAGGTGGCAGTGTGTGAGTTGTCCTGAGATATCCGCTAATTAGACTTGGTATCTTAGTTATGTAGACCCCATTTCAAAGAACGCTTTTCAGTACAATATTCGGTTTAAATAATCTTTATTTCTCATAAGACAAAGTACATAGTCACTTAGAATGAGAAACTTAACTATAATGAAAGTAAAATTGTGTTCGGCAAAATTTTGAGTGTGTGTTGGTGTGTGTGTGTGTGTGAGAGAGAGAGAGAGAGTGAGTATGCGTGCGTATGTGTGTGCAAGTATATGTGTATGTAATTAAGTGTTCTGTATATGTTTCGATGTTCACTAAATGTTACTAAGAAGGTGGTTCTTTAACAAGGATTTAAATTTCGTGGCAGAGTTTACGTTTGTTATGCTTTTTGGCAAGCTGTTGTATATTGTAGCTCCTTCGTGCTTGATGCTAGTTAGTGCATATCGTGTCCGGGATATTGGTATCAGTAGTATGTTCGTGTTATGTATGCGTTTGTTGTATGTTCTGATGATATTGTGATGCGCCATTTCTTGTGACTTGAGTGATGTGTATTCACCAAAAGGGGTGCTGACACAGAGTAGGTTGAATCATCTTCACCATTGCAACCCACTGTCCCACTACTGGACTCGGCCATCGGCTCGGTGCAGACCATAGTCTACCATGCTGGCCAAGTGCGGATTGGTAGACTTACATACCTTTGAGAACTTTATGAGAACTCTCGGGGAGTGAAGGTTTACTCACGATGTTTCCCTTCACCGTAGTAAGTGATAATCAACTTCTGACATTTTGTAAATTAGAGGTGCGTAACAGGATTTGAACCTACGACCTTTCGTTCGAGAGACCAACGTTGAAATCATTAGGCTATCACAGCGTTTCAGTGTTTAATTCTGTTAATCAATTTACCTTTAACAATAGGGTGTAGTATATGTTATATAGGGTGTTATACTTTGTTATTTGTTTCAGACTAATATGTCACAAATTCATCATTCATCCGATTCATATGCTCACAAAATATAATCTCAAATGTCTTGGAATGTCATATACAAAAACAAACCCCTTATCAGAACATTCGAGCCTAACAATTTGTAAAATTACTATTGTACAATTTGTATAATTTTAAAAATATATATTTGATTCTGTATAAATTCCAAAAATGTGTAATACATTGAACAATTAAAAAAAATTAATAATACATTGTATAATTTAAAATATTCTTTCAGGCACTACCAGTGATTCCAGCAATGGACAAGATTTACGTGCTACTGTTGTGCGTAACCCTAACCTGGGCTAAATTAAACAACCAATTTATACATAGTAAGTATCCGACTGAGTAACGACCTTTTTCAATATCTAACCATAGTGTAGTTAGTTTAGTGGGTAAACTATATCAATAACAACTAACTGTCATGGCTGACATTTTGACAATCAATAATACAATACAAAACTCTTTATTATACACCAAAGGAAATTACATTGAAGTCAAGTAGTTAATAATTTATTAACTGATTTTAATTCGACGCTCACTTCTGAGGTGCTTTTTACCTTTCAATCTAATAGTCCTGTACAGGGCAAGTGCCTCCCCTCAGGCCGGAGGAGGCCTAGCGCTTCACTACGCTGTTTAAATGCGAATTGGTGGCTAGGTTAGTGGCCATCTCAATCGTCAGGACTTTTAAGCCTATGGCGTATAAAACAACGATTCCATCTGAAGATAACTTTGGGGGACCGCCGGCTCTCAGAAACACGAAAACGCTAATGAATTTCATTCTACTAGCGGTCATCCATTCATTTTTCGACCTCACCCGCAGTTTCTGAAGTCTTACAAACGACATAAGCGACTAAGTTACTGTGGCGACGTCACGCACACGTCACACGGTGACAGCACAGAAATCTGAATCACGCTATAGGAGTTTTCTACATCGTCTGCATGTGTATAAGTTCTGAACATCAACAGTCGGAGCTCGGCCACTCCCCAGGCATCACACCTCGCCTGGCGGTAGATCTCCCCTTTGCTTAACTACGAGCTCTTTATCTGTCGATGCAGGATTTTCTAAAATCCTTTTTAAGACATCTGATAAGAATTTTCTTTATGTATAAAGTTTCGTTGTGGCTGTAATCTGTCAATCTTTAGTGTTATAACTTCTTCAACACACTTGTTCGTCAAGTGTTTCTTTTTCATCGTCTTTTGGGCCCGTAATTCCATCTATTAAATACGCTTACCTTTTACTTTTACATTACAGCAAAAGTGCTGTAATAAAACCCAATCAAATTAAATTCATACAACATTAAACATTTTAAATTTAAACGGGTACTCACTATGTATTTATTCTTATACTAAGTGGTGAGTACACGTTGACATTTAAAATATTTAGTATCAAATCATGAGTGGGCTTCAGTGTGTATATTCACTAATTCAGTAATTATATTCACATATAATTTGTAATGTATGAATTAAGCTTGATTGGGTTTTATTATAAAGCATTTGTGTTTTAGTAAATTCTAAAATACGTGTATTGGCTTTTACCTATTATACTTGCATACTCCACCACTCTGCTCCAATTTGGATTTTTGAAAATCATAAGTACCTTGATATAAAAATAAACAAATCGTTAGCAACTGTTAACATTTAAAATCCAACTTGAAAACTGACAAATTACGGAATGTACTGAATATATGTAAGCTGACGACGACTTCATGTGGATATTTTCCTCGCAAGTGTGTTGAAAAATGTCGTATGGCACGCGTGTGCATTTGTTCATTACATACTCAGCTTTCTTATGTAATAACTGATGTAGCACACTCGCATCTTAATGTACTAGTTAGTTAAACAACTAGAAATGATTATAGTTTCGCCTTATAGTGTGCCGCCTAGCCCATACACGGGGGTACTAGAGTAGATTACAAGTATAGTTACAGTACTACAAAGAACGCTGTTTTTTTATAAGTATAGTTAAAGTACTACAAAGAACGCTGTTTTTATTCGAGGCCTGTCAAAGAGGAACCTTGTTTGAACTCTTAATAATAAATTTTAAAATAATTAATAGATAAATGCGACGACTGTATGCCAATATGGAAATGCACAGAGGCGTCACCATATACGAGCATGACTGAAGAAAATTTGGCGTATGTTTCACAGTTCTACTGTGGAATGGCAGACTCAATGAATGTGAGTTACACTTACATTAATTTGGGGTTTACTTGGTGTAGCGGGCACCACAGCACAAATAACACATCACAAACAACACCCATGACGCGAGAACAAATATATATCTGTCACATTAATATTTGCCTTGGCCGGGAGTCGACCCCGGGACCCCTTTGCGGCAGGGTTACTACCATACTATGCTTCAGGGCCGTCAAAGCTACAAACATC
>DWKC01000727.1:0-11698 GCA_018249195.1 Racta chiria
GGTCTATTACTTCCTTCCTGGCAGGCAACGCGTTAGTGACAAACCATTCGGGTGTTGCTAATGTCTATGGACGACGGCGATGATATATATATATATACTATCTAAATGTTGTATGGAATCGCAGAAAACCTGCCACCAGGTGGCTCCGCTTCCATGTAAAATGTAGGTAGTTTGGTTAGTTTAGTGAGTGGTAAGAAAGACTTGCAACAGCCCACTAGTTAGAGTAGTGCTTTTTAGCAAGTTGCTTCAAGTTTCGTTGAATAGGGAGTTAATGTGTGCTGTCGAAGCTGTCAGTAGTCAGTAGGCTACGACTACTTTTGTCTCTTTTATGTCTATTCTGCGTCAAAGCTTATTATTTAATTTTACGTTGCAATATTATTTCTTTAAAAACTCACAGATCGTGTGAAATCGCCTTCAGGAACTAAGAAGGCATACATGATTTTTCCCAAGCTTATCAAACCTTACATCAGTGACTAAGAACTATTTTCTAAGGCAGATGACTAGTAAGAATCTATAGAGTTGTAGACCACCATACAGTATTCCATACAGTACTGGCAATGGTTCTGGATAAATAACTGGAATATAACTTCAATAAATAAATATCTTTTGCACAACTTACCCTGCTATCTGATCCCAAACTAAGCGTTAAATCGCACTATGGTGATCAGACAACTGATAAACATATATATTTAAATTATATTTGAAATATTTTACTTGATTTATACTTTATTTATCATATTTTTGTTATAAATCTGTAACTGATCGTTGTCTGTTCATAAAAGATCTTTGGGAGAAACCATTCATGATTCTAAGCAAAGAATCCAATCAAAACGAGCAACTCAAAATGAGTTTTAGAATTTTGTCTGTTTGTCTGTACGTTTGTGCGCGAATCTCGAAAATGGGTGATCTGATTTGAATGAGATTTTTATTGAAGTATTGTGGTAAGCTTACGTTAACAACTATTTTTAAATTTTATAACTTTTCTTATTTTTTCACTTTAGAAATTAATAAGGATATGTCAATTTAAAGAATCCCGTCTACGGCCCTTAGCTATACCAAAGCGAAGCGCGCCTTAACAGTTTACGGATAAAACAAATTCAAAACACAGTTTATCCGGGAACTCTTTCCATCTAAATCAATATTAATGTAAGCATTTAAAAACAAATTATGACTTAACTTTTAAAACATCTGGTATTTATACTTTGAAACATGACCCGCACTTACTAAATGAAAAACAGAAAAAACCAGTCTCCAAAACTGGTCTCGCGCCTAATGCATAGTGGTTACATAATTAGTATCCAAATGGTAATCGGGAATAGCTAACGTGAGTCAATATTGACATGGTAAAAATACAACACCTGCGTAAAATGTTTAAGTGTTAAAAACTTGTTGCGGCTTGGATTCTAAGTTTATTCCACTTTGACCTTTCAGATTTCTTAAGGTTCTGTAACCAAGAGTACGTTCATGGTACCCAGCTATAAACACAGGGCATAACAAGCTAAATTTTTTAATACCAACCCAGATCCCACACTGGCTGACCAGGGTGTCGTAAGAGGCGACAGAAGTCATCTGCTTGGTGGTAGAGCGAGCAGGATTAATATATTTTTGTGAAGCCGTCTAACTAGCTACCATCATCTTGCTTGAGTCCGCCGTCAAACGATTATTCGTGTATCGACTAGGTATGAGACCCAGTGTGCTTCTCTTTTTCTCCTCGTACTTCAGTCTTCCTCCTTCCCATTTTTCTTCTGTCTCCCGTCTAAAAGTGTTATTTTGGTAGTGTCTGGGGTCGGTTAGTGTCTTTATTGATCCCTCAGCCTCAGCGATGTACTGCTTCCGATTTGTTTGTGTTCTTCGCGCGTCTATTGCTTTCTTCCTGGCAGGCACCACGTTAGTGACACCCCATCCTCGCTGTTTTAATGGGCTGCGGTGACAACTTACCATTATGTGACCCGTCTGATCGTTTGCCTGCTTATAATATATTTATGTTATACAATTTATTTAGTTTTAAGCAAAACATTTACCCAGACGACCTCTTGACAAACTCTCGACCGGACGAGAGAGGCGACAATGACGTCCGGTGTGCCGCAAACATTATACTCTATACTACTGTCTTGTAACAGTAACTCCTTTCGCATAAGAAAATTTACATCTGTGTTGTTTATGAAATGTTATAAATCTTTTCACAGAATCTCAATACAATTGATTACATTTTACAATTACATTACATTTATTAATTAGTTATTTAAAAAAAAAACAAATCTGTCAATCCAACGAATCATAAAAATATTCTAGAAGCAGAGTTGTAAATCCGTGACGTAAACGTGTCATCGAACAGAGTCCTTCGTATGCATTTATATCCCACATGCCCAATTTTCCATTTATTTTAATAAAATGACTTTTACCACCCTAATCGATTCGAGCTTTGACCATCAAGTGTTAAATGAAGGACTAAACACTTACAATAACAATTTCATGACAGAAACCTGATAACAACTAGATAAAACCTCTTTAGACACTGGACGTAGCTGAACAAGCTTCTGCATCGAACTTATCAAATAAGCTCCTATCTGCGTACTTAAAAGCTTTAAGCTGACAAGTTTTCTAAGAAGCATTAGCTTGCAAGCTCTCCGGTAAATAATCCTGCGGTTACCAGTTTTTATCTACCGATTGCTTGTTTAAACTTACTTATTTTGCTAATAATGTATGTTACGGTGTAATTTGTTGTGTTATAAAATAGAAGGTAGCAGTAATAACAAGTATAAAATGGCATTATAATCCGTGTGAAACTTGTTTAAATATATTATGTAATTAGGTGCTAGTGAACTGCACGAAATTACGATGAAAATTGTCCTATAAGAGGTTTTTTTAATAATAATAAGATTTTTGGGGCAAAGATGCGATTAATCTTTAAATAACCCTTAGAAAAATGAGTTTTTTAAATTCATATGAGTGAGGATGCTACAACAAAACATTGCAACTGGATCGAACGAAAAAGTACAAACTACATATCGTAAATCACCCTGAGTTGAATCGTGACCGCGATGCACGCAACTGGCCTGTCAGTGTATAAAAAACATATCGTGAGTACCCGAAAAATAAAAAAATCTTAAAACTCGCACAATAATTATAAACCTTGTAAATTACCATGCCGATGTTTATACCTCGTAGCCCAACGAACCGTTAAGCTAGAGTTGAGATGACGTTCGAGATGTTGAATCAGCATCCCAACCCACCTGTTCGTCTGTTAGCTCAGCGCCGGCTGTGTTAGGATAATATTGACAGTGTGCACCACTTAATCTTCGTGTTTTGAAATGGTTTTCTGTAACTCAAATAGATGGACGTTCGGAAAAACTGCATTATTTATGACTAGCTGAACCCTCAACTCCGTTCGCGCATTTGTATAGACTGAATTCTTTAAATTGTCATATATTTTTTGCTTGCGCGTCGATTTTAATAAAAATACCCCTAAGTATCATTCCAAACTTAGCCTAATACCTCAGTGAAAACCGCATTCAAATCGGATCAGTCGTTTCTGAGATTAGCGCTAACATAGGCACACAAACAGATAAACAGACAAGCAGACAAAAATTCCAAAAATAGTCGTTTTGTGTTCTATTCCCTACTACAAACCCCCCCTATAAGTTTCTACCAAATATCTTTCATGTACAGACAGCGATCAGCTACAAATTTATTATATGTTTGATTTAGTAAGTTTAATAATATTAAAAGCAAGTAGCAAGTTGGAGAATTTTATGGGCAATTCGTTTTCCTGTAAGGCGATAATAATAGAATAATAATAATGAAGTAGGTTCCATATTCCAAGCATACTTTGCTTGCAAATAATTTTGACATAATTATTATTATAAATATCATACATAATAATAAACCTGTAACGGACCGCGGAAAAGTATTATTATGGGTTTTTAGTAAGGACACTAACACCTCCAAATACACCAACTGGAGCAGCGTGGTGAAGAATGCCCTAGGCCTTCTCATTCACAAGAAGAGGCTCAGTAGAGGGCCATTAATGCTGAAGCCAAATACTTTAAATAGTTTCACACTTCTCAAATTTAATTCCTTTAAGCACTAACTTAAATGGATTTTGAGCTTATCGTTCAAAAGTTCTCGAATTTGAACGAAAGAGTGAGATGCAAAACGTTGTATGGAAACGGTATGAAAGTAAAATTTCTAACAAAAGGAAACTTTGGAAAACAATTTTACTCGCTTCCAATAGCATTCACTTTAGAACACAGGTTCTCAAACTTTCGTTTCGTAGACCACTTTCAAAATGTTATTGGTTTCGATGGACCCATTTCTGTTATATTTATACGAGACGTAAAAAGATGTAAGAAATTATAGCCTAAATTTTTTTGAAATTAGGCTCAAAGCTTCACATAACCAACCTGTTTTTTTTTTAAACTTCATTAATAAGTAACCTTTTTTCAGATCGCTTTTATAATTTACTGGTTATAGTGGACTCCCTGCAGCTTTGTGTCTAAAAGATTCCTAACACTTGCCCAAGAATATATAAAATCTATTCAAAGCTTCAAAATGCTTTTTTGATGTTTCAAATCGACCATTACGCCCCAAAATATAGTCTGTCTTCATCTTTTACTAAAAATTTTAGGTTTTGCTTTGCTTTATTGACTTTTTTGGATATCTGTATTTTCTATCCATTGGCTTCAGCCAAGCAAACATTCTTACTATCGAAATCAGTTTCGATGTTTTTCGACCCTTTACAACATGAAACATCATTTTTTCCACGTCAATGTAAGCCCCAGTCGAGTCTCCCGCAAACCTCTAGGGTCTAACCTGTACCAATTTGGAAATTACCGCTTAAAATTCATTCAAAATTTCGTACCATTAATTTATTGTCTCGTCCGTAACGACCCATTAATGAACGAAGTGGGTTCCAACCATTAGCAATTTGAAGATCCATTTTCAACCACAAAATGGTCGTTACAATGCGATATCCGTCCGTGTTGCGGAATCATATTTTTGTATATGAAACCTGTGATTGGACGCTCCTTTCAGTCCCTATCCGGGGAAATCTAACTGTTTAATGATGCTACCACATTGGTTACCGTAATCACATCAGCTTAATGACGTGAATAAAATCTTACAGCGTTCATATTTTGATTCTAAATGATGGGGTTTATTTTTGTTTCGGTCCAGAATACAAATATCTTGCTCAAAACTAAATCAAATCATTTATTTCGTATTAGGAATCAATAGCTCACTTAACGAAGATCAAAAAGTTTATAATATCAAGGCTTTACCTACTAAATAAGATACGGATACAGCTTATCGACATAGATTTTTGCTGTCAATATTTCGAGTAGTTTAAACAAAAACTATTTATTGATGTTAGAAGATAACTCCCGGTAGGAGAGGCCTTTACAAAGAACCGCTTTACGGTACAAAAATGCTTAAATTAGGACAGTTACGCGTCTCCGTCGGTAGGAAGAAGACTTAGCACTTCCCCCTCTTCCTCTCTTGCCTCTGACTCTGTAGTTCAGGTAAGCAATTTTAAGACCAACCTACATTCCAATCCCAATAACTCGTCTCATTTTGCTTCATCGTTTCTCTTGTAATATCCAAACAATCGCATTAAATTGAATTTCAGTAAAGTCAATGAATAAAATAAAGAAAACCACACATCGTTAAAATATGAGTACCTAACGTTATTAAATGGCGTCGAAAAGGTATTATCGTAATGGAAAATATTGTTAATATTATAGGGAACTCACCGCGAAACGCTTTGTCAACGTTTCATATAGTACTGGGAGCGCGTTGTGGTGAGTGTGTATAAAATATATATCTGTAAATTGCCAGATTAAAATTAAAATGCCACAAAGTGTAAAACTGATTAAGGTCCAATCTGTATGAGAATTGTTAATTTATTCAATGGTTATCTGTGGAAATTAAATTTAGGATATTTTTAATTAGAATAATTGGTTGCAGCACGTCGTTAAGTTGTTACTTAATCCTCTCTTCTTCACTACTATACAATATTTTTCTTAATTAGTTAAAGAAATTCAATTTTTTATATTATTTTAGTAGGAATACCTTAGTTGTGTTACGGACTGGCAGCTTAATAAAACATCAGAAACCGTTTTTTTTATTTCACGCGTTAATGTCTGGTGCATTATAATTCAGAAACTGTGATCCTTATGATCACTAAGCTTACCCCAATACATTAGTGAAAACCACGTTCAAATCGGATCAGCCGTTACAGAGACTAGCGCGAACAAAGGCACAGACAAACAGATTAACAGACAAACATACAAAAAATCTAAAAATGGTTGTTTTGGGTTCTATTCTTTACTACAAACCCCCCCTATAAATTTCTTCCATATATCATCTATGTACAGACAGCGATCAGCTACAGATTTATTATATGTATGATTTGGTAGAAAAATGATGCAAGTTATTTTTGCGATTCAATACAAGATTTTTGGATAAAAAAATATGTCAATTTCCGTCCCACACATCGACTAATCTGCAGTCTGCAATATTTTAATATAATACCACGACCCAGTTAATATAAATCCTAAGAAAGTTGTGCCATAAATCGCTGAGATGCGTTTGGATGCAGCGCTAATTGCTGACTTGTCGTGTATTAATGAGCACTTAGTTATATAAACCATATATTATCGTTGATTAATGACATTTTTAAAGATAATATAATTTTTAAACTACCGTAATTATGGAGAATAAGCGTGGCATGATTTTATGTATACTGACGCGGGATTTACTATCAATAGTTATAGTTAACTAGCTGTGCCCGCGACTTCGACTGCGTTTAAATTTAATTATCACATCATATTTATAATGAATCTGTAGGTGATCGCTGTCTGTACGTAGAATATATGTGGAAGAAACTTATAGAGGGGTTTGTAGTAAAGAATAGAACCCAAAACAACCATTTTTAGATTTTTCGTGTGTATCTATTTTCTGTTTGTCTGTGTCTTTGTTCATGATAACCTCAGAAAAGGCTGATCCGATATGAATGCGGTTTTTACTGAAGTATTAGGCTAAGCTTGGATTGACACATTTTTATTGAAATCGCTACACAAATAAAAATATATGACAATTTTAAGAATTCCGTCTATACAAAATCGCGGGTTCAGATAGTCTTCTTTACAAATAAATTGATTGTGTGAGTATGTCACTGATTCATTGGAATGACAGTGGCGCCGACAGTGTCGAAATTGGGCGTGCCAACTCAGAAACCTTCGTGGGCT
The DNA here is from genome assembly GCA_018249195.1 of Racta chiria. Classification (NCBI taxonomy): domain Eukaryota; kingdom Metazoa; phylum Arthropoda; class Insecta; order Lepidoptera; family Hesperiidae; genus Racta; species Racta chiria. The sequence continues at coordinate 7,248 of DWKC01000727.1, forward strand.
CATGCACAACAACTTTGCTAAAAATCATCACATGATCAAATGCATAGTTTACGAGTTTAAAGAGGACATACAAACAAACATTCATTTAAATAATCTTTATAATTGAATATTTTCGTAAGTAAAATCAGAGTGGAGCAACCGATCTAAGGATAATGTTTAAATATTTGTATCGCAGGCATACCATATATTTACTCCTTGAGGGAAATAAACAGCTAATTAAAAAGCAATCAGGAACGGCTTTCACCGAATTAAACATGTATTTATGAAGCGATTACTTACAAATGAACAAATATTAATATGTTTACGGTTTATAATCATTGCTAACTCGTAAAGAGCTGTACTTAGTGAGTTCTATAATAAATAAATCATAATATAATGTCTCAGGACAACTCACACACGGCGATCTCTGATCTCAAAATAAGCGTTAGCTTGTAGTATGATCTTGTAGATCACACAAATGATAAACATATATATTTTGAAATACATACTGATATAATTTTTTTACGTTCGTCCTGGATAGGAATCGAACTCACGACCTCAGGCATAGCACTCAGGTCAACTGACTAGAATAACAGAGCAGTCAACTGTAACATAATCCAACTGTAACATTTTTTAAATACCATATTCATATACTGAACGACCTTAACTGCGAAACGACGGGTTTGATTCCAAACCGGGGCGAACATTTGAGTAGCAGATGAATTATTCTCAGGTTATTTGTTATTATTTTGGTGTTAATTGTGTTATTACGCGACACAGAAAACATTACTACGAGGTTAGGATTATAAGAGTGTACGCGTTTATCTTATTTTTTTATATACTCGTATATGACTAGCCGAGTTAGCAAACGTTGTTTTGCTGAAATTCCAAAAGTACCAAAATTATCATCATACGGTATAAAAAAGACCTTTGGACGGATTGTTGAATATAGACCACTCCTAGTTCACCACGATCCTACGATCCAGGTCGTAAATCCACCGTACTTTTAATTACTCTTACCAACTGAAGTACCAGGATTTTTTTTCTCCGGCGTGTTTTTCCTTCTGGCCTACGCTACGTTATTTAAACTAAGTATACATTATTTTAGCAAAGCCGATGACAAGTTAGTAGTAAGTATTTTTCACCGAGACATTAGGCATTACTGTGGGTTAACCCACGTTTCAGATTTTTTAAAACCAGTAACCAATTTTAAAGTATCGTATTGCATACTAATCAAATTGTAATAATTTCGACTTACATTTCTTGTAATACTTTGCCTTTCATTAACTGAGCTCGATGTTCCTATGATGAAATAAATAATTTAAATTTAATTGAATTGGCCGTAGTCCAGCACGCTGGACAATTTGAAGATTTTACATTATCCCTATAAACTCTTAGGTTAACAATAATATTTTTTTTCTAATTTCGACTAACATTTCGTGTAATATTTTGACTTTCATTAAATCAGCTCGATTTTCGTATGATGAAAAAAAAATTTTGAATTTGAAAATTTGAATTTGAAGGTTGCTCTCAATATACACCGTAGACAGTATTATACAGCCAGGAAATTCGATATTTCATAAAGCGTAGGATATAACATGGCCAAACGGAATTTCATATTTAGTCCACCAGAAAAGCTCACGTAGAAATAGCAGTGAATAATTTAGAGAACCAGTACTGTAATAAATAATTTTGTACTTGTCTAGACGAACCTTTTATAGATTAAGTTGGCAGTATTTGTAGTATATAATGATCCTTCTTTGCAACCCTTATCTGTCTCACTACTGGGCTCCATTATTCAATTCTCCATTATCCAATTATTCCAATTAAAATTAGAAAAATAATAGCTGTAATAACAAATTAACCTGTGGCTAACCCTCATTACATTGAATAAGCAATAAAACCACATTTTTAACTGTAACTCATCAACCATCTGTCCGATTGATATGATTTCGGCACCAAAATTTTTATTCCGTTAATTTTGAATAAGGTTGCTGAAGACATCGGTTATCTATATCCTACCATTTCATAGTCTATAAAGGACATACAGTCAAATATTCATTTTTTAAAATAGAAAACGACATTTATATTAACTGAATATTTTTCATTTGTAAAGAAAAAAACAGGCTGAAAATGACAAATTTGTGTGACTGGCGACCCGTAAGCAAAAACCGATCAAATACGGCGAGTTATTTGCGTAGATACGATATACACTTTGTCTGGCTGCGGGAAATGAACATTCTTTTTTTGCATTCTGTAAAATACTCCGCTATTAACGATATTCATGGAATACGGTGTTGTGTGTATATTTCTCCGCATTCAAATCCGCACCACGTCAGGCAGCAAATTGTATGAGGCGTTTCACGCAGCTGGCAACCGGAACCGATGGCGTAACGTCATCAAATAATAGATAATCCGAGGTGGGGGGCAACTCTCAGCAATAAGGATAACTAAAAAAATTGCCTTCAATAATTTACTTTAACCCTTGATTCACTCTGCGCTGGGTTCTCCTAGAGAAGGCCAGGCTCCTGCAGCTTGCTCCAGTGCCGAGTGAATATTTCTCAATATGGGCTCAAATCCTGCTACGCGCACCTCTAATTTTCAAAATTATGTGCGTATCAGAAGTTGATTATCACTTGCTGCGGTGAAGGAAGATATCGTGAGGAAACCTGCTTTCCCTAGAGTTCTCATAAAGTCATCAAAAGTGTGTGAAGTCTACCAATCCGCACTCGTGGTGGAGTATGGCCTGTAGCCCTTACATTGTGAATTGAGACCCGAGCCCAGTAGTGGGACAAATAAGGGTTGCAAAAGAACAAAGAAGATTCATGTGATATTCTGATATATATATGTTGATATATAGATGTGTGAGATTCTCGTGGGTTAGAATACCAACCCCAGTCCCACAATTGCAATTGCTCTATTTATCGTGAAAGGCGACAGAAGCAGCTGCTTGATTCATTTATTTATTTGTTTTGCATTGCATAGTACCTGGTATATAGGTCTTAATTGATTAATTGTTGGCTTCAAAGAAGGATTTATTATCCTTTTGTAAAGCCTGTCTGGCTAGCTACCACCTTCTTGCTTAAGTCAGCCGCCAAACGATTCGTATTGTTCCGGCTGGAGTTTTGAGAGCCAGTTCGCCTCTTTTTCTCCCCACTCTTAGTCCTTCCATTCTTCTTCTGTTACCCGTCCTGAAGCAGTGATTGGTGTATCTGGTGAGTTAGTGTCGTTTTTGATTCCGGATGCTCCAACGTTGGATTGCGTCCCTTCTTTCTTTGTCTTCCCCGCGCGGGCCAGTCACGACCTCCAGCTTAGCAGTCAGGTTTATTAACCACTAAACCAACAAGCCAGTTAATTACGTACAGTAATAAATTTGGTAAGAGTATAAGAATATTATTGGGACTTAAGACATTCTTACACCCAATATAGTCGCCACCAAATGTCTTTCCTAAGCGCATATCGCCAAAAAGGATTATATGTAAAAGGAGAGAAATTAAACGAACATTCCACATATAATTTGTATTAAATCAACAATATTTCTTAGTCTTTACAATCTTTGGTAAAGTTAGCTCGATTTAGGTACAGTAACTATCTTAAATTCACATCTCCCGCACCCACCGAATTTAATACTATTTCTATATTTATACAATGCTTATGTATTGTTGGCCCAAATTATAATTTGGAGCAGCAGCAGAACTTGGCACACTTGGAGGTTGGCTCCTGAACCCGGTGACGTCACTGGAACAGAAAAAACTTAATTAACGTTTTCAAATAACAATACTTAGAAGTTTACAGGAGGCGACTTAGAATTTTAGTGTAAATTTTACATTGAAATTATGCCTTTACGATTATTGTGATTGTAATTTTTACGATTTGTATTTATGAAAGTTTGTGGTACTGCAGAGGTTGTAATTTAAAGATCGCAAGCGATAGCTTTCCCACTGCCGGGTTCGGTTCTTCATACAGTATCACTTACATTAACTACCAACTGACCCAACAGACGTTATTCAGCCACAAAATGACATCAAATCAATCTAACACATAAAAGGAATGGTACCTGTGGTAAATTCTCATTATATTGAATTTCTTCCGCTACAAGGGCAATTCGATATCTCTTATAGTTTGGCTGATCTCCTAGATGACTACATAAGATACTCCAAATTGTGAATCTAAACTATTCTGAAATCCCCTTGAACACACAAAAAATTTCATCAAAATCGGGTTCAGTCGTTTAGGGAGGAGTTCAGTGACATACATGAAGAATACACAAGAAATATATACATAAATATGGTTTTCTTCCTCACGTCGTTTGACATTTCAATAACGCTAGAAAGACATATAATATTATATTATTATTATTTATATACAGTATATGTATATACAATATTTGCAAAGCAGTGATAGCCTAACGGTTTGAACGTTGGTCTCTCGAACGTGAGGTCCCGGGTTCAAACCCTGCTGCGCGCATCTCT
>DWKC01000728.1:0-11696 GCA_018249195.1 Racta chiria
GTCGTAACTCCACTATGTTGGTGCTAAAAAGGTCGATGTCAGTTTCTTGGGCGGTGATATTTAGAGATTATGTCCACAATCCACGATCAGACGAGTCAAAAATCATAGTAAAACTGTTATTAAAATGTGTAGAGAAAAATAAGTCAATTAAGAACTTCCTCGTTCCACATTAAACTCAATTAGGTAGGTACTTGCGCCATTATGGAAGTGTAACTAAAATTATTATCAAGCAAGAAATCTCATATTAATTATTGTTAGTCCCGTACACGAGCATTAGAACATCACTTACTCAACCTTGTTATATTGAATGAAACAGTCGATTTGCGAAGTAAGATTAAATAAAATTGCGTAACAGGCACTTGTCCAAACAGTTTGATTTATAATGTACATTCACATATAAATATGGCGGTTAATGGGAGTTATTGTTTAGGCATTTTACCGCTAATAACAGTGACAATTCGACCGGATTCTGACGGTCTGCGACTCTGTGGATTGTCGATGGCTCCGCGCCGCACTATGCCCTTTTTATAGTGGGTGTTCGTCGGTGGCGATCTCGTGATTCTAAGTAATTTTGAATTTAATAATAGTATACTTTAAGTGTTATATAAATTGTAATTCAAGTTAGAACCTGACGCACCGCTACGACACTGTCATCCCAATTTAGTAAGGGCACATACATTTAGTAAGGTAACATTTTGCGCCAGGCAAGGCGTCAAGAGGAAGCGACCGAGCACCGACTGCTGTTCGGAACTTATACATATGCGGGCGATGTAGAAAGCTCCGTTGTTGTGATACAGATTTCTGTGACGTGTGACGTATTGTTTGATGTCGGCATACCAAGGTGCATCAATCAGTACAGGCTCGTAAATCCATAAAATCCCAAACCGTGGGAATCCAGCATTAACAGTAAATCGCTTCTAGCTCACACTAAAACCATTGTTATTGTCTCTCATGATGACACATCGGTAATTGATTTTAACATTTCCATTGTAAACAAACGTATCTCCAAATATGAACGAGACACGTCGACGGCACACGGCATACAGCGGTAAACAATACGAGCTGATTCATACGATAATGCAACTGTTTTGTATGCGGCAACAAAACATTATGTTTCGTAAACCATGGCTCATACAAACGTAATCAAACTGTATTATCTGTTGAGTTTCCATAGAATTGGAAAATTTGTGCACCTACGTACTGTAGAGCAAAGTGTACGAAAGATAATAGTATAATTAGGATGATTTAAAAGTATTTTAAACGTCGACGGGTTAACTGCCCGATGCACTACATGCCGCCAAAGAACGAAACAAATGGCAAGACGCCGTTAAGAAAATATCTAATTCCACGATAAGAAATATCGACCCTCAGTAATGAGGAAAGCGCATTGTGTTTACAAGGAGGGGGATATTTAAATGTCGATTAGTGACTTTTGACTTCTATTTCGTTGTTTTATACAGATCATCGTACATAAATGTATACCCTTATGCAAACCTTTGCAATTACATCACTACCTATAAATGGATAGCGGTAACGTTGATAATAATCAAGTAAATCGAAGCCCATAACAATATATTTCAGCAAAGCAATTAATCTACGAACGAAGCTAAAAAGAATTATAAAATCCGTTTCATTTAAAACCCAAATAGAATTACTGGACGCTTGGGATTTAAACCGAAGCGCAATTCAATTGTACACCGCACCAGGCATTAGCATGCAATGCAATAACAAATATTTTCCCAAACAAACAAATTCAGCGTGTAATGAATAGCCAAAATATCTTTATCCATTTGTATGTAAATTTAGCAATCATAATTCACATTGTCCGTGTATTGACAGGAACAAATTAATAGTATATATATAAATGTATAAGCCAAGACAATTCATTAATTTGGATACCACAATTAAGCCGCAGATTTAATGTACGCCTGCATCATATTCCGGACACACGAAATATTGGATGTTTTGAACAAGTTTTGATGTAATTCAACAATTGTCCTAACAAGAATGGAAAGAAAGGTGTTTAATAACGTTGACAAAATTTTTCACAATCGGAACATTGACCGTACAGTTACGTATTTCTATCAAATTTAGAGATCGCAAGCAATCAAACACGGAGTTCATTACATAACTGATTTATTTCCAAACTACCTACATGGTATAATAATAAATATACCTCACACGTACCAACTCGTACATTGCGACGGAACAAACAAACAAATATTAATCTTTACTTTACAAGAGGAATCTATCATGTTAAGCAATATAAAGAAGCGATAAGTGTAAGTAAATATAATACTGAAAGGGTACCATTAAATAAATTGTAATCCGCACCAACGGGATACCAACTGACGTCAGCTACAAGAGCTCACAGCTCTATACAAAATGACCGCTTGGAGAGTAAACCTTTCAGCGAACATAGCACAGCGGCCGCTCGTAAATCAATAGTGACTTAGCTTTCAGTAACCTGTCACCACACATGATAAACGCGCAGACACTAGGCTAGGCTAGATGACATATAGCTGCCAGGGAATCCTTTTAGCATTTTTACATTTAAATGCAAACGGATAAGATTACGTTCTATCAGTTAATGTGTTTACGTTGTGTTTCAATGCGTTATTATTTTTGATGTACGCGATCAAAGCAACTGAACTTTTTATATTTCTCGGTATGCAATCGAAATGCAATATGCATCCAAATGCGATTTTATTTCCCAGTAAGCTATTACTTTTTACGATCACCACAGAATTTTATATTTTGTTCCTAACCTAACCATAATAGACAAATGTATTAGCCTATAGTTGGACGTTTCACCCACATTGGCCAAACGTAATGATATTGTAGTTCCACCCGCATTTACTGTGTCTTTGAACGGATGACCGGTGAGAGCGAGAGGAAATGGAACAGCAACCGTGAAGTCAGCTAACGCATAAGGCACCTCTGTCTGCCGGACGCGAGTAAATTATTGATTCGCCATAAACGTTTGTTTATTTTACGCTATACTGTAGCCACTTTATATTTCTATAGACGCGAGAAACTGATAGTGACGCCTCCACGTAGAAGATATACGCCATTACAGTCAGATTAGGAATTCAGTAATACATTTCGCATATAACTACGAAGTTACATACGGCCATGAGGGAAGTTTATGTTATTCCACCGTAATAGCCGTAACCAAAGTTCGAGATATATTGTAGAAAACATTAATCGAAATGGAAAGTTAAATAAACGCAATAATTAAAGTTAATCACTGGACTCACATCGACCTTATAAGTACAGTCATTATCCGGTGGGCACAGAAGGCTCACGATTGGTCAGAGTGGCGCAAGTAAGGTGAGGAAAAGTTCAGTGGAAGCTAGAAAACAGAATGAAGTAGATATTTATAAAATAAAATATACCACAGAACAAAGAAAATTCTATGAGACAAAATGACAATAGGGACCGCAGCATTAAATCTAGATCATTTGCCACGTTTTATGGACAATTCAACGAAGCGCATTCATTAGAAAGCAATAATTCCCCATTACTGAAACGAGCAACAAGTGCACGATGCCATCAATTACACACAGACGGCTGTTCAACTGGCAATTAATTAGCCGGCTCATGAGTGCGCCCGCGCAGCCGCGCTTTTGTACGAGAACTCGGTACTCGCGAATTCGATATCTATGCTATGAATAAAATTAACAATATCAGGGGTGTCACTAACGCTTTGCCTGCCTGGATTTAAGTAATGCCTGCACGCGTGTGGAAGACAACGAAAAAAAGGAAGCAGCACATCGCTTAAGCAGCTGGACAGTAACTGCCCCAGACACTCAAACAAGTTAACGCTTCTGGATGGGTGACTTCTGTTGCCTCTTACGACTCCTTGGTCTATGAGTGAGCATGGAATTGGGGTTGGTATTCTAGGCCGCCCCAGTACGGCACAAAATGTTTTATGTTTCTGATCATTACATTTATTTGCTCATACGCTTGTTTGTTGGCTACTCCTATCAATTCTCGAGTCAAAGGTCGATGACAAACTTAGGAAGAATAATGAGATTTCAAAAGCCATCAATGTTCACAACAGATACATAAACTGTTTTAAGAAATAATTTACAGCGATATTTCGGATTAGCTGCATGGTGATCCATGGTATCATTCAAAAGACCACTTTTATCATATTACAGTAGTATGTGAAGGAACCCGTGGGTGCTACGCGGGCGCAGCGGTCAACGGGCGCCAACGCATGCAAATCGCTTATTGGCGCAACAATCAGTTCGCGACGGGCCGGTCAGCCGTGCCCCCCGGACGGTCGTTGACATCATTCAATTCAGTGCACAATACTGCTGATGTTGCCTACAATTAAATTGGGAAATGAGTAGGGTGATAACGATGATGATTCTTCATATATTTTCTTCTCAAAGTGTAGGTTTAGTATTAAGTCAACAAGATGGAACCATAATTTATATGTAGTATGGAATATAGTATGGAAACCAATATATTGAATGTAAAATGTAAAACGACAAATCACACGTGAACGCATTTCATATGTACATCTATGGTAATTCAAAAATCGCTTTAAATCTGCATAGCGACCCTGCAATACTATGATGTATGGATGCACGTGCATACAAATCACGTTCATAAAAGTGAAAAAAAAGAAACAATTAGATTTTTTTTCTCATAACATTCAATTCCCTAATACACCGTAATGGAAGATTAAAATTCGAGCACAAAACTTCATACATAATTCCAGCAACTTGACGCATTATCAAATATTTAAGAGCCAGAAAGACGGAATAGAAACAGAGTGTTAATATAAACAAGCACACTGACAAGGGTATAATCCCTTGGAACAGCTAAAAGCGTGTGCACATTTCGCGAAGTGAACTTCGAGATAATGGCCTATTTCAGGTAAATTTCTTCTACCTTCTGAGTAGATTATCTTAGAATTTTAGTGCAAAATGTGCCAAAATATACTTAATTTTTCAATTTAGATGAAACCCTTAAATAAATGAATTCAAACTATAATCACATATTAGTACCTCTGATGTACAAATTATTGACATGTTAATTCAACATGATAGGGTGATTGGTTTTAGAAGTATAATTAATTTTATTATTAAACTACGAGTTGACGCTACTCCAAGGGTTACCGCTGGGACTTTTAAGAAATGTCTCGGATTAAAACAGATTAAGGACTAAAAATGATTGAAACTGGAAAAAATCATTAGGAAAAGAGCGCAGATATTGCCTGATTATGCCAAATTTGATAGGATAGTCATTTTTTCTGAGCTGTTGATTATTTGAGTACCTACTACAGAACACTACAAAATATTTTAATTTTTCAAAACCTATACTAGTCAAACACTGAGGTTGTAATAAGTTCTGCACATCAAGAAGTAGCTTTTAGAAGTCATTAGATGTACCTACTCGTACTGCATGGGAAACGATGCAAATTGACGGCAGATGTTTACTCCCCTTGAGCAATTGAACGTAATTAATACTTATGTTGAGTTACACCTGCCACGTTCATAATTTGACGTTTAACCTACAAAAAACTAGTTTCGCAGATAGATTCTAAAGTATCTGCATTTAATGTATGCTACTATAATTAATTATAAATATATAAGAATATCAGAAGTTGATTATCACTTGTTTCGGTAAAGGAAAACATCGTGAGGAAACCTGCACTCCCGAGAGTGCACCATAAAGTCCTCAACGGCGTGTGAAATCTACCAAACCGCACTTGGCCAACGTGGTGGAATATGGCCTGAACCCTCACATTGTATGTGGAGACCCGAGCCCAGTAGTGGGACAGTCATGGGTTGCAATTATATAAATATTATAGAATTGAAACTAGTAGGTAGTTTAATAGATAGTAAAGTTATAAAAGCATGGTATATTTACTTTTTTTATTATAATTCATTTAAACATGGAAAATATCATAATTAACAAAATAGCTACATTAATTCGTACATATTACTATGGCAAATAAATTCAAATACTAAAGACAAAAAACTTGTTATTCAAGACGAACAACTTCGACCTTCCACAATTTGACTCCTCGTTAACAGTTACGAGGATGGAACAGTCTAGATCTAAGAGCGACGTGAAACCAAGGGCAAGGAAAGATCCTATTACACGGGGTAATGAGGGTTTATACTATTCGCAACATTTCCCTCAGACAACATTATCCCCAGAGATAGTATTATTCATTATTTTTATTGCGACTGAAACAAATTTTATTTCATCTGCAGACTTAAAGCCATTTAGGAATTGGCCAAAGCAAGAGGGTGGTCGTGGATAAGCTAGAAAAAAATAGCAATAAATACACAGATACTCAATATCCACTTACGCATAGTAGGTACTACTTAAATCCATTTCTAATATAACTGTATTGGCGGTTGGTACCTTTTTTTCTTGTAATTAGAGTACTTTTGTTAAAACAGTAACAAAAAAGTACATAGTAACAATTTCTTTTTCTTTATTATTTATGTTTAAAAACATTTTATGCAGCATGTTTACAGTCGACATTTCAGTCAAAGTATATCATCAATTCGTGTTTTATCAGATTCAGAGTCGCTTTGTTTATTTACTCTCGCCTTTGCTTAGTCCTTCGAGAAATTAAATTATTAATTAAAGTATTTTCGCGTAGTTTATTGTGCTCATAAAGTATACAGAACAATTACCGAAATTAACGTACAATACTTTATTATAAAGTAAGAGTGGCAACCCTAGCTGGTAGTAACAATAATGCCTGTCTATAATTATGATAGATTCCTTAAATCTAAGAAACATGATATTTTATTTGTCAGCGTTGGCGTTTATCTCGTAAAATTTTGTTCCGTAAATGATGTCTGAAGTTCTTCTGCGAGTTGACAATGATAAAATGTTGGTTGATGACACCATCTCCATTCATACAAAACTTTTAATCACCTGAGTGTCTAACTGTAACACAATTATGAAACCGCGGTGGTCCCGCGCACAGGCCGCGTCCATTAATGGCAATGTTTTATTGGTTCGCCCTAATTGCCTCCCGTCCCGCAGTAACGACATTTTCGTGTCGACCCACTAAATGGAAAATGTACAACGTACCTCATTTTCCGATATTTTCATGTGTAAAAACATGTTTACGGAACGAGGACAGTTACGTACACATACAAACATACGCTGTAAGTTCGATTAACACTTCATTTCATCACATTTTATGAGCAACGCAACGCAACATCCCGTAACTACTTGAAATTGCCGCAACGTGACCTAGAAAGTGATGTCATTATAAGATTTTTAATTTTATAATTAACGAACGTCGAAATACTTCGTGTTAGTTTTGGTATAAGCGATTACTTTTAAAGACTGAATTTAAAGTGTTACGAAATAGTCGACAAACGAGCTGGTCAGGTATGCGTTGGTACTGATATATAACTGCCTACGGAAATCAGTAACTGCAAAGCATTATTATCGCTAAGGGAAACCCGTTTATTACCGGCTATTCTAAAATTAAACCGGATCTTATTAAAATATAGGTAGGTAGCAGCTAGTCAGGGGGGAACAGACGCTACCAACAACACGAGTATCACCGAGAATAAACTAGGTGATTCAGTACCCAACGAGCCCTAACAGTAAGAACCTTCTCATGGATGGAAAGACATGAATAAACGGAGTACCTAATTATCATTCAGAAACTCCAATCATAGTACCAGGATCACTCTACCAACTGCGTAACTGTGTGTGTACGAGCTAAGGAACAATCTCCAGCGACAGTTTATTGCTTAGGTATTAGGTACACACTAAAATAATTCATACATTTACTGTTCTGTTCATTAGTCAAACAACTTGTGATTATAGCGTATAATATAACAAACGCGAATACCTCGTGCCAAAAGTCAAGCTTATCCCAAAACAAAGGACTATTGACTGACGCAATAATTCCGGAGAACGTTCACGGTGAGTAAATTTACCCAAATCACAGCTACGCGATCATAAATTCATCGTGTCGATAGCAGACGATGGCAGTAATCAAGCGGAGCAAGTCCACAGACGAAGGAACCATTTTCAATTTTCCGGCCGGACAGGCAGCTGCGTCCGGAATTTATTTCTCGCCTTCGGAACGGACAAGGACTCGTCGATTTCAATCACCTGTCCCAACAGTCCCTAGAAAGGAAAACGAATAAGAATGTTTACCATTCCCGTCTGTCGCTCGGTACAAAACGACACTCGACGACCGTAAAAGACATTTTAATGGATTTTGTCATACACCTTTACACGATTTGTTATGTATTCAGGCGGAAATACCAAATATTGACGTTATCGTTAATAATTAGCCATATTGTATAGAATACCATACAATATACATACCAACATAATGTCAGACACTTATAGAAAAAAGATTAGGATTTAGATTACATTATAATATAGAAAAAATCCTGTGTATAATATACCGATCCAAGACTCATTTGTAATCGGTTATAAAATAATAATTATTGTGCCTACTGTTACGTACAAATAAATTATGTGCAGGGTTACTAATACGGACAAGTTTAAATTTAAATGAAAATATACTATGTTAGGCGCACCTCCGACGGACCGGTTGTGAGGTAATGCGTGTATCGACGTTACAACAAGCACTTGTAGCTGTAAAAACTAGTACCCGCAACAGGTGGGATTACATTCGCGACTTGTACCATTACGCCATTCCGGTTTCCATCTCCAATGAACAAACGAAAGATCTAAGTCGTATGATCTCAGAGTTAATTGTGACCATTGATCCAGCAATGAATTGCGCGGCGACCACGCTGACATATGTCGCGATTTCCCATCGCGCCTGGCTAGCGTAAGGTTTGTAGACTTGCCAACATTAGGTGATATACCTATTCAGATTTCCTGAACCCTAATTAAAAGTAAATGGAAACGATATGTATTAACAATCTGAGGTTATCTATGTAGGTAGGTTTATGTGATGGAAAAGTTCATTTAAAAGGCTTATGAAAAGTCACAGAAAAATCCTGAGTCAGATAATATCGTAAACGTAAAATACCAGATATATTTAATAAAATGGGTATTTCATTTTCAGACATTCATTCTCAGTTTGTGTGTCTACTAGCCCAGCTGTGGTAATAGTAAGGACCCCATATTAGAAAAAATATATCTGACTATTCTCAAATCCGTCTGCAAAACTGTTTGTGGTCTGAATATTCTGAAATTGTAGACTAATCTGGCCCGAGATATGAAAAAATACTTTACGGTGCTTATAGCTAACATGTACAAAATTATATTTACCAAAATATATTTAATTCTTTCCCGTGCGAAAAATATTTTTCGATTTGCACATGTGATCGGATTATTACATTAATAAATCATTAGGTACGCAAAGGCACACACGCCATTCGCGCCGTGTAAAGTTTGCTTCCGATAGCCAAACTCGAGGGCGAGTCCAATGCCCGTATGATCGGAGTTTTAGGCTAACGAAACGTCTTAAACTTTTTGTTGATGAAGCGTGCCTTCGTTGATCGAGCGCATCGGGCCGAGTGACGCATGCGGTCCTTCTGCGCCGCGGCCAAATTACTGAATATATAGCAGCTGCAAGGTCGCCAAAGGATAACGACCTGTTCCACGGTACTAAGACGTATTACGAAACGCGTGAGCACGTACAATGTACCGTTTAGTTATTATGATGGTTCACTTCACGACTCGAACGTCATTGTCTTGATCCCATTATGGATACAACAAGCAAACGATTCAGTACAAACAAGTAACATTGAATTAATCGGAATGATAACATCTAAGTTATAAGACAAAAACTTCGTGTGTGGACTGTAACTCGATGTCGTAATAATTGAATCGCCTCCGGCGAGCGCGTGGTATGTCCACACAACCATAAATAAACAAAAAATAATCCCAATAGAAAAAACATAGTCATCTACGCTAACACCGGCTCAACGACTAACCGAAATAGAAAAACATCGTTTCGACACACAACAAAAATATAGTCGAAAGATTAACATTCAAAGATTCCGTTCAACGGGACCGACGATAGGTTTAGCTGCGATAACATAGTTAATGTTACACGAATGAGGAAGACGATTGAATTCAGGTAGCGATATTATTAGATGCGTTTGACTATAGTCGTATTTCGGATTTAAATTAAACAATACACATTATATAATAGATCAAAAAAATAAATCTTACCAATCAAATTGTATGCAGTTCGCTACGCTAGTAAATTGTTGTAAGTGTAAGACTTTTACCTGTAAACAGAAATTCCTGTATCAGTTAGGTTACCTTGCGAAGTTAGGCTAGCATGTACTACTGTATGCCATAAACACGTTAAAAAGTAATGATCGACGTAACAGAACTTATAACATTTATAAATCTGCAAAACGCTTGAAAACTGCACATAAATATAATAAACAAAATAAAAGCTTGAATGGTTCAATCAACAGACAACATGCCGATGATATCACATCCAGAGATACCGTTACGAAAGCAAGAATGCCAACAGTGGAACTGTGCGTGTCCAGTGCGGCACGAGGCGTGACCCCTGCCCGCTATTAAATCCGGTCGGAGGCACGGCTCATCATCGAGTTAGCGTTCATTTAGCTAATGCCATTATTTCCGATCACAGATTCAAATACGATGATTTGATTACGGAATGGAAAGCAAACGGAAGCATGAGATCGACTGATTTTGTAGGTTTTAAAAACATGTTTTTTTATTTGTACACGTAAAAAATTTAGAGAATACATTCATTTAAAACTGATAAGAGAATAATTTAAGTGAACATAGGAATTGGAATAATTCCAATTGGATTATTGGAGAAACATTGCTTTTTTTTTAATTTTCTACAATATTCAGGATATTTTTTATTTATGGCTATGTTACATTGTTGTGTATATATATATATATATATATATATATATTATTCTTTGCATCCTAAAAATAAAAACTAAGAAACGTTTCTTGTTACGTGTAACTTGTAACATAGCCATAACGTACACAGTACAATTTAATACTAGGTCTAGTATTCAGATATTACGTAAAACGAAAAATAATAGCTCTGGTAGATTAAACGGATTACGGCCGCTCGCTATCATTAAACTGTTAACACGACGTCGCCGGAGCGAACGATTCAATTAGGGGAGCTTCTACAATTCATCACAATGCGAAAATAACATTGCTTTTTTTAATAAAAATTTGAATTTAATTGATTGTTTAGTAAAGAATCATCGTCATTATATGAATTCACACAAAATATTAACAAATTAAAAACCTAAATATTCCTCATGAACTATTATGTCTATCTACGAAAATCGTCTGAGAATCCGTTAAGTTTATCGCGAAAATAACATGGCTTTGTTAAATAAAAATTAGCGAAAATAATAGTGTTTTATTGATTTCATTTTCATTTGCGATTCTACAGATGACAGACAAAAGTCGTCAATTTGACAATATAGGCAAATGCACCCAATTATATTTGAATCCATTAAACTCTAAAATACATTTCTATTGATTACGCGGAAATTCAATCACTATGAATACTTAAGTTGTTTCGACAATGCATCAATGTATTGGCGTATAAATCAATGTATTGGCATGTCCAGAGATCATGTTTATAAATAACCGTGGTATCTATTAACGAATTATGTAGGGCACAGCGGGAGATCACAAATAAAGAATTTATTTGTTACAAATTACTTTATTGGTTTTATAAGTAA
>DWKC01000729.1:0-11691 GCA_018249195.1 Racta chiria
TTACAAAAAAAACATTAAATATCGGGCATATATTAAAACCTTTAGCACAGATCTATATTTTAAACTAACCTTCATTATTTATGTGTACCTTTATAAATTATGTGCTAAAGGAAAAAAGTTTACGTTATGTGCCTGATATTATTACACTACACCACAATTGTTGGTAAACATTCTTCTGCCATGGTGAGGAGTCTAAATTGTAAACTAAATATCTGTGTAATTAGAATCGAAAATAATATTGGTTAAACTAATGTAAATGTTGCCCGTAAAGAAATCAGATGGCACTTCATGTTGTTTCAAATGTTTTCCAAAATTACATGGAATCTGACTTTTTCGGAAAAATGATACCTGATGTATATAATTACGAGTTATTGTTCCAAAAATGTCTTAGCTACCCATGCTTTCTCTTATTATGGTTGGAATATTACAATACATAGTAGAAAAACGGTAGCCACTCAACAAGTGACGCATTTAAAATGATTCCACTCGACTATGTTTATCATGTAAAATGATTTACATGCAAAAATAAAGATTTTATATTGAAATTGACTCAATTCATTTATGTGTTTTGCAGGGCAATGGTGCTGTACAGAAGGGTATGCCACACAAGGTGTACCATGGCAAGACTGGCCGAGTATACAATGTCACAGCTCATGCTCTTGGAGTTATCGTAAACAAGAGGGTGCGTGGTAGGATCATCCCTAAGAGGATCAACATCCGTATTGAGCATGTCAAGCACTCAAAGTGCAGACAAGATTTCCTCAAGCGTGTGAAGGAGAATGAAAGGCTACTGAAGGAAGCTAAGGCTGCTGGAAAGATTGTTAAGCTAAAGAGACAGCCTGCTCCCCCCAAGACAGCACACATAGTCAGCGGCACTGAGAAACCAGTCCTACTTGCTCCTATCCCCTATGAGTTTGTAGCTTAAACTGGAATAAAGTATTTTTAAGAGTCATAGTTTTTATTTCCTTATTATGTTGCCAAAGTAGATTGCACTTTTTAGATGGATATGTAAATTTTATTTAATGCCTGGTATATGTAATAATAATGGCCTGTCCTAACTTTGTACAGGTGGACAATATTTTACCACTGTGGGAGCTGACCGCAGCTACCTATTTCATAGATTTATCCCCTCCCGCACTTTAGTGTCCCCTGCCTTGCTGTCAATATAGTCATGTTACTCAGAAATAATATAGCTGGTTCTTATATATATAGCTGGTTTCTAATAACAATAGAATCTTTGAAATTGATTCAGTAACTTTGGAGTTTATTTGTCTCTCAAGTGTATTTTCCTCTTCATAATTTTAGTATAGATATTAGCTTTTGCTCGTTACTGGCTTGCTTGAGTCATCCGCCAAGCGATTTGTCGTGTTCTGGCTTAGGGTTTGAGAGATAGTTATCTTACTTACAGTCCTAACTTCATTCTCATTTCTATTTTTCTATCACCTGTCCTGAAGTGGTATCCAGTTTGTATCTGTTATTATTAGATAATAATATTATTTCATTCCCGGCATACAACGCGTTAATCACATCCCAGCCTGGTGTTGCTAATGTCCATGGGCGACGGTGGTCGCTTACCATCAGGTGACCTGTCTGCTCATTTGCCTGCTTGTAGCAAATAGATTAAAAATCAAAGTTGACTCAGTGGCGTGATAGTGTAATAGACAAAGATACTTTCGCATTAATAATATTAGTAGGGATAACCACCCTAAATGTTCTTTGTATCATCTGCAATAGTCGTATGGATGGAACCACGGGTGAGATGTGTTTTTTAATACCATCATGCTGGTTTCACCTAGAATTCTGCCTAGTACATTGCACAAACTTTAGTGTAATAATCTAAGCAAAAATAATTATGCAATTGCATTCATTACAACACTGAAAATTAAAGACAGGACTGAGAAAATAACAAGTTATAATTTTGAAATGAATTTTATTTACAAATGATTGAAATCTAAAAAGATGAATAATAATAATGACAATAATGAATTGGAGAAAGGAATTGAAACAATTTGTAAATAATATGCCGTTTCAACTTTAACAAATGTGGCATACTATTATGATTTTAACATGATTTAATCAGGTTCTATGTGAATGGTGTTATGTAAAACTATTATATATCCAATAAAATGCGCAAATTCAAAGTGCACGAACATAATAATACCTCATTAATCTATGAAAACTTTGTTTCTTCAATAAATATAGTTTTAGCTTAACACCATTCAAAATATAAATTACTATAAATAGTAAAACTTAACAACTAGCGTCTCTAGATTGATAAAATAGTATATATCCTGTTTCAGAGGATTTTTGTATATCGGAAGTTAGGCCGTAGAAGTCTTCTATCGCTGAGGCGTCAATTTTCTGAAACAATGCATTGAAATGTTAAAAATAAAAACTTCATGATAGAAAACCTGGTAATCCGAGCCTTGCTCAGCCGCCATCCATTGTCAAACAATAAATCAAATAGGTTCCACACATTAAATCCTTACCAATTATTGGTAGCCTAAATGGTTCTAAGAAAAAAAACAAATGGAATATAGGTACTAGACCAATAATTTCCAATTTTTTTGTGCCATGACGGAGGCTTTATGCGGCATATAAACTTTCGACCGTTGGGTTGACGCTTATTATACCAATCCACACTGGAGTACCGTGGTGGAGTATGCTCTAGGCCTGAGTACGAGAAGAGACCTGCGCTCTATAGTGGATCATTTGACATTAAAATCTCAACACTACCATCCTTTATTTTATAATGTCATTTCAACATTTTAGCGTTGCACAATAAATTCTAGTTACAATAATAATGTGTAATTCTACTAACATCGACCATGTCGTCGTCGAAGAGCAGCCAGAAGCCGTGGCTCTTGACGATGCTGATGTAGTGTCCGCGGTTGGGGCCGGAGCCGCAGTGCACCACCACTGCCACCAGGTCGTACAGCCGGTCCGGGTTCACCGCGTCGTCGGACTGCACACATAGACATACATAAGTATATACATAGTTATAATAAGCCACACGAGTCTTGAGCACAAATTAACAAAGAAGGTGACCTTTCCAATCCAGCGCATCTCGATAACAATAGTAAGTAATTGTGTCTCGAGCATCATAAGATGCTTAGGATTTTAAAACGGTACACTTTCACACAATGTACCCAATAGATGCAGCAGCAGTGATACTGGTTTGAACGTTGGTTTCTAACGAGAGGTCCCAGGTTCAAATCCTGCTGCGCGCACCTCTAATTTTCAAAGTTATGTGCGTATCAGAAGTTGACTATCACTTGCTACAGTGAAGTAAAACATCGTGAGTAAACCTGCACTCCCGAGAGCTCTTCATTAGGATCTCAAAGGTGTGTGAAGTAATCCGCACTTGGCCAACGTGGTGGGCTATGGCCTACACCCATCACATTGTGATGCCGAACTCAGTAGTGGGACAGCTAAGGGTTGCCATGATAATGATGTTGACCCAATAGACAAGAACATCGCCTGATCGACCTATCACATGAAGCAATGGCGCGGCCGACGTCACACTGACCAATGAAGAGAGTGCTTACGCCTCGAGTGGGCTATTATACAACTCTGCCATCACTGCTAGACTTGAACAAGATTAATGCAATCGAGTCGTTGCCCCGGCACACGCTGCCTTGTCAGACGATTTTAAATTTTAAATTTCTACATTTCCATTGATTCGTGATTCATTTTTAAAAATAAAAGCATGAAGCAAGCTTAAATGCCATATCTATGTGATCTAATAGATGGCGCTAGAATATACCAAATTAGAATATACCTAAGGCTTTATTGTCTAATAGAGGGTCTCACCGTATTGAAGAGCCGAAGCTCGAGCGGGAACACTACGCGATGCGACACTTTGATATGCCGGTTGTACTGCTCCATGTACTTGAAACGCTTTAGATGCAGCGCCAGGATCAGGGGCAGCTTCTGTAAAACATTCAACGTGGAAATAACTGACAGACGAGACATACAATTATAACTATTTGCGGTGATTGTTACAGAGTGTTCCACATTTCCCACTACTGCCTACATTCATATTTTTGCAAATCAATTCATGTTTCGCGTTGCCTGCCATTGCCCATGGACATTAGCACCAACAGGGTGAGGTGTCACTAACGCGTTGCCTGTAAAAAAGGAAGTGATAGACGCACATGCGCGGGGAAGACAAAGAAAGAAGAGAAGCACATCGCTAACGCTAGAGAGAAAGCTAACGCAAGAGAGAGAGCTAACGGAGAAAAAGAGGAAAACTGCCTCTCGCAACCACAGGCACGACGAATCGTTTGGCGGCTGATTCAAGCAAGAGGGTGGTAGCTGGCCAGCAGAGTTTTACAAAAAGATAATCTTTCCACTCGTCCTACCACCAAGCAGCTCTCACCGCAGCAGCTGTCACCTCTCATGACACCCTGGTCTGCAGCAAGGGATTAGGTTTTGTATTCTAAGCGGCTTCAATACGGCTATAACACTTGTTGTTCTCGGACGTGTCTCTAATAATTGTTGTTCAATGGAGTTATCAATTAAAAATCTTGTTTACTTTACCTGATCTTTTGTACTTTGTCGAGTATATCATTCGCTATAGGGATGAGTGTATGGGGATAGTTCCTAGAGTAATGTGGCAAGTATGGAGGTTTACCTTGACTCTCATCCGCTTCTGTGCCTCCTGGTAGCTGCTGCAGTGGTCGCACTTGAACTTATTGTCGCTGCACAGCGTCTCCGTGTCGCTGAAGCACTTCAGGCAGTGCGTGATGCTCGTGTTCTGGCCCACGTCCACCTACAACCACTTATCAATTAGACACATAATATAACCGAAGATCAGAGTAGGTAGATAAAATTGGGGTCATTGATCTGAAACATTTACATTAAAATTACACGCGACATTCCTCTAGAATTCCGGAATGGATCGATTGTTAAATTTGTTATGTGAGTATTTATAAAGAGTTGTGCCTTTAATTACAGGTTACACGTAAAATTTTACGTAAAAACGTTAAACCTAAAATTATAAACGAAAAAGCGATGTTCTTAGTCGGCAAACTAGAAATTTGGTTCCCTCCTCGAATCGCCTGCGTGGTGCAGCGATCTTTTATGGGGTTCGGTATTCACTTTTATAATAAAGTGACAAAGTCCATTCTAGATTTGCTGATTTTAGAAACAAATGAAATCACGGATTATAGAGAAAGGGTATGATAGTGTGAATAAATATATGATTGATGTCAAGGATGCCTGGAAATAATACACATCAGCAGCTGGTTCCACCCACGTTGGTTCTTTTATAATAAATTTTGTACTTCTGTATTCTTTTGAAAAGATTTGCTGAGGAGTTGCTTTCACCGTTTCTTCTAGTCTTTACTATGGTACCTTCCGAAGCTGTGGCAGATTCTATATATTTCACGTTCATAAGTGTATTCATAATACCTACATGAAATAAACTATTTTGATTTGATTTTAAAATATTAGAAATGTATTGTAACCTACGATTGGACTTCCGATTCTATTATTCATTCAACAGATAATTAAAATATTAATTGATATAATTTCGATATCTTGGCTTTGGTTACTTTGAATTTTTAATTAAGTAGTAATAATATCGTTACCAACATGATTAATATTCAATTGCATCCCCAAATACTTTTCGAAAAAACGTCTTATCCATACTATTCTTTCTATGAGTATGATACTCCGATCATTCTATATAACTCAAATTTTTTCTATTATAAACTGGTTGGTGATCATGATATCCTTAGATACCAGATAATTACGTTACTAAATTAAAAAATGTTCAAGTTTTGCTGTGGAATTTGATCGTGTTTGTGATTTTTCGTAAGTTTTGAGAGTGTATACCTATATCCAAATTATTAGAATATTTGAGGTCATATTTACGCCGTACATATCTCTCTGTGTTTGTGCATGTCTTCCTAAATATATGTAAGTACCTGCAAATCAAAGAAGTGTTCATCCTTGCTGCTAACAGTCTCGCAGTTGAGACAGCGCGTCTCGCTGGTGAGTGTGCCCTGGAAGATCTCGTGCACCCACGTGGGCTCCGAGCTTCCGTGCCCCAGGGAACCGTTACACGTCACACCCTCGCTGCTGCTCTTCTGCACTTTCACTGTGCTTTGGTTGCGTTCCGCTGCAAAGTTATGTTGGTATAGTACCAGGATGCAGCAGGTGTTTAATGCAGCAAGGCTTTAAGCTGCCAATCCGATGAAAGTGTCATATGCTAGATGTTAGTTGGAGACACCAATAACTTTTGATGCAATATAACTACAATTACAACATACATCTACAATTGTACTAGAGCATTGCTTGCAACAGCCTTGCTATCGCAGACATGGTCTCATATAGATAAATACTGCAAAGCAAAAACTTATTGCTGTGACTAATGCTGCATTCTGTGAAATCCTACTTAAAACATAGCATAAGATTCCAACACATATGCATTCTGGAATCAACATTAAGAGCACTAGATTTCTTCAATGATTGAGAGACTGGTCCATTCTCATAACTATAAGGTATTGATTGTTGAAATTATAACTAAAACTTACCAAGAATGATCTCATTAATGTGATTGATTAGAAAATTTAAAAATTCATGGGCATCCTGCTGCATATAATTGTCAAATTCTTCTGTAAAACAAAAATTATAAATACATTATATTATAAATCATAATATTCAATAGGAAAATTTAAATCTATGCATTGTTTCCTACATGACTCTGTTGTGAAAATTGGAAAAATCCAAGCTTAATAATAAGTAACCTATAAATCTGTAAATATTTAATAAACATGTGTTCAAAAGAATAAATATATTATTAATAATACACTATCATATAGTTATGTAATATATTGGTATCTAGTAAGTATGCAATCTGAGGCAGACACTTTATCTAATCTAATTATTCAGTAATCTATTTCTTATGATCTAATCTTTTAGAGTAACTAGTCAACGTACCATCAAATACAGGAGCTGTATATATATATCATGGACCAAATCTCTAAAAACTAATTCACAATAATTTTGTACACTCAAAGACATTGAATTGAATATATTACATCTTCTCAATGTCATCAATAGATAATATAGTCTATCTATATTTTCATGCTATCATGATTGATCAGAATATATATACTCAAATGCATTCTCACCCTTTTCTTTCCTTAATCTAGCAATAAATTTCTTGGGCGCTATGGATCCAACTTTTTTTTTCTGAGTGGCAATGCTATAGAACAAGTCAGCGAGGCACGTCAATAGAGTTTCCTTGGTCCTCTTGTTTTTTGCTTTGTATTCTAGTACCTTTTCTCTAAACGGCCGGCAGAAATATAGTGCTTGGAGCACAGAGTTGCTGTAGCAAGTGTTACCAAACTGAAATACATATTCTTAGATTATATATATAGATTTATATAACTTTTTTGGAAAATATAGCATGCCTAAATGTCATAGATGTGTATTTAATTTTGGTGACCTGCACTTGGGCAGTAATGGAATAAGCACCAAAGCCCATTAATGTAATGCCAAGAACCTAATGCACCATTAAAATAGTATGCCTTTTCATAAGGTTTGTTCTCTTTATTATGCACTTAAAAAATTGGCTCAGGAAACACACTATTAACTTACATAATATCAAACATTTTGGCCTAAAATAATAACTATATGTAAAGAAATTTCATAAGAGGTGGTTTATACAAAAATGTGTTCACTTAAATAAGGGAAGCAACTTACATTAACTAAACCAAAATAATGTTCGTTGGGTGGAAACTGTTCTGATCCAATATCTCTTTCTAGTTGCGATATATTTGCGCCCTGAAAAATTACAAATAATTATAATTTAGCAATATGAAAATGCCGACTCTGGTAAGGGAACACTACCAAAATTCGCATTAGAAATGCTAGTCACATTGACAAATAATAACTGAAACTTTAACTGTAAGCGTGAATAGTGTTTTAGAGTAGTAGAGTAATTCTACTTGATGAATCTTCGCTAAGTTTCTCTTACCATTCTCTGTTGGAAGTTAAGACCGAGATCCTGACATATTGACATTTGCAATCTGGTTATTGCGCCTTGTATATGAAATACGTGATCAGGCAATTAGGCGAAATTTATTCACATCTATACTGCATTTATTCCTAGGCACATAATTAAGCTTTAGTTTTGGAATCTATGCAAAATAAGCACAACAATCCGTCATGTCCATGACAATCAATCAAATCAATGACGAAAATGAAATATGAATGAATGACATAACGCAACATGACACATGACATCCGTTATCTGAAAAATATAGTGCAGATAATGAAAACACAGATTTTGAACAGGTAAGATAGATTCATCCTTCATAGAGCTTTGTAGAGCTTACATAGAGAATCTGTCTTATGAAAGTTGAGTAGCACAAAGCGATAAAATTGTAAAATTGAGTTTGCCCATAATCCTCAATTATGTAATGAAACGCTTTCTTCATACTTAGTTATTTTATTAATAAATAAATTTAAGTAAATCGATAAAAATGTATTTACATTAAAGATAAACAAGAATTTGGTGTTCATTAGTTGATTAGTTTAATGAATTAATGTTTATGAAAAAAATCCGGCCAAGTGCACTATGTCGGGTTTCATTCGGTTTCATCGGTTGACATTAAAACGCCTTAACCTGTTGAGCCTACTCACCCAAAAACAGGCACTATTAAATATTTCGAAAACTGATCCTTAAAAAAAAGAACGATTTTTACCCATAATTATTCTAAAAGACAATGTTAAAGATCTACGATACCCCATACAATAAGGTAGACGAGAAAAAAATAATTCAATCCACCTTTACCTGTAGGAGACATAAAAGAGATTCCGAAAATTCAATACCAATTAATCTTTGAACAACAAAATTGATAACACTAGGTCAAGTAATAATCGTAGCCTAGCGGCCTCTTTCGATCATAAAGATAGTAAAAGAGCGTTAATTACAATCGATAAGCCTCGGATGTCTTTGGACGGTATAGGTTATCCTACATTATCCTGACGCGTGGGTTGCCTACTAAACCCTCCACCAATCTGCATTAGAGCTGGAGTATCCTCTAGGCCTGGTGGAGAAGAGACCCGTGCTCAGGAGTGGGCTAGTAATGGATTGAAGCCAGCCAGCCAGGTCAAGTAATTTTATTAAAATTTGATAGTTATATCAAAATTTTACCAACGTTAATAATTATCGATTTAGCTTTCTACAGATTAGACAGAGACCTTATTTCTACGTCATTATCTTCGAGTGTTACAATATTCTGTGGTACTTCCCTCCCACCGGCTTTGCGATCCGTCCGCCCCGCGGCCCTCGTCCAGATTCCAGAGACCTCGTCTCGTTGCTTCCTTGCAGAAAATCAGGAAGTCGAGTGATTGTAAATCTGTGATCAGGCAGGAAGTTTACGTGTTTGTGTAGTCGTGTACTGTATTGACGTGGCGTTTGTATTATTTGCAGAGGGGTTTCAGATTTCAGTTCAGTTAGCATATCTACCGGCTGAAACTTTTCGTAAGTAACTAATCTCATTTCGTTCGTAATTACATCGAGTTTTTTCTGTTTGGTTTGCACATTATTTATGGTTTGTTTTAATTTTTTTTTGTGTTATCTTAATTGACTTCCTCTACCACTAGTGTAGTAAAAAAACTGAACTACACTTTGGTTTGACCTACTTAGGTCACTTTAGGCACATCGAATTATTCATTCTTAAAAAATATTTATTATTTCAGGAAAAATGTTGACACCGTTTTTAATGGCTGTGGCCATATCGGCGGTGATTGCTGGAGTACCCAACCCTGAGGAGACTAAGCGGATGATGGATCACCTGTCTGACGCGGAGCATTACAGAAATGAACATCACAATAAGCAATTTGATCACGACGCGTTCCTAGGTGAGGACCAGGCCAAAACTTTTGACCAGCTGCCTCCTGAGGAAAGTAAACGGAGACTGGGGTAAGTTCTTACCCATTTACATGTTTTTGTCAAATGAAACTCGTACCGGAGATAAGAGGCTAAAGAAACACCTCAGCACATCTTTTGTCAGTAGTTCTATTATACTCCCACTAACTGCGGCCTTATTGTTATGTGTTGTCATGACCATATGATATGTGGTACACAGATTGACTCAAATTCACATTCACTGTGCTTCAGTTGAGATTGATGTAAGTCTGTACAACATTGCATAAAATTATGTTTCACATCACTAAAATGTCTTTAATATCTTTTGGCACATGAATATTACAATTTTAGTGATGCAATTAAGAGATGTGTGTCTGTCTATCTAATATATACAATGTCTTGAGTTTCTTCAGACTCATAACGATTTTAATAACCTTTTCAGTGATATAAATGCGTAAAAGAGAAATAAAAATATACTTACTTTATTAGTAGTTAAATACCTCCCTATTTTTCAACATTTAATTTTTCTACTTTCTTGCAATATTCATACGTATATCTATGTGAAAAATTGGCTTTAAGTCTCTTGCATAGCAGAAATGACATGATTATGGCCCACGCTGCATGTGGGCTAAACAAACACAGTGCTATTTGAACAACCGGTGTTGTGTGTTTAGATGTTAGGCTGATAATAGATGATAGAATTGTTCATACACTTGTATTATAGTTGTATTAATATACATAGAAATACACACTTCTCTGTAGAAAATGATAATTCTTCACTGAGTTCATGTCACTGAAAGCAAAAAATTTTAATTAGAAAGTTACTTAAAAAATTTAAGCAAAAAGGAATATGATTATTTGAAAACTAATTAATATAAATAATGTTAATTTAAAAGAAAGAGGGCAAATGAGCAGACAGACAGGTCAGCTGATGGTTAGTGATCACCGCAGCCCTTGGACATACTTAATTACCAGGCTGCGGTGCCAATACCACATTGCCTACTAGGAAGTAAGTGATAGACCCGCACCTGAATCAGGAACCAATAACAAAACCAACTGACTCCAGACACCAACAGCATATTGTTTCGGAATAAGGGGAGGAGGCAAGGAAGTTTTTGATAAATTCCATACTTTTACTGAAGTAAGTAAGTACTTTTTGAATAAGTTCATAAAAATTTTGGCTTATTTACATGAAACCTGTAATGGGGCCACCAGCTACTAACGTCAAGATTATTATAGAAGTTAAAAGTTGTTATCAAGGTTGCTGACCCTGTTATCTTAGTAACTCACAACAAAGAGTTATTACATAAAAAACTTCCTTTTAAAACTGTGAATAATTAAATAGTTTAAAATAAGATGAATACCTATTACAGTTTTAATATCAAGAAAGTATAAAATAAAAATTACTAGAATACTCATTATGATTTTGCTTTGGAAAAATACTGCTTCTTTTTCGGAAGTTCTGTTATCACGAAAAATCTTTTTTACTGTATGGGATAATATAACCTATGTCACTCATAGGATTCCGTTGTATATATTGATGGAAGAATTTTCAAAATTAGTCCAAAATTTTTCGTACAAACATACAAAACATTCTGCTTCAAAATATTAGGGTAGACATACATGAAGTAATTTTGTTTCCAGCCTGATTGTGGACAAGATAGATAGCGACAGTGACGGGTATGTGACTCAGGTGGAGCTGAAGGACTGGATCCGGTATACGCAGAAGCGGTACATCGAGGAGGATGTGGAGCGCCACTGGAAACAACACAACCTTAACAATGACGATGCCATCACCTGGG
>DWKC01000730.1:0-11691 GCA_018249195.1 Racta chiria
CACTTATTGGTCCTTTCTAAATTATTAAAACTATTTAAGACTAAACTTTTAATTAGTATGCAATACTGCTACCAGTGGACAAAGATTCGAGGTCTCGTCCAGCCACAGCAAGTCCAGACGTGATGGTAACGTAATGATGACGTAGCATTGTACAATGAACATTGAAAACCGATGAATTCCTTTCGCATTCGAATATCATGGAGATTGACGTGCATTTTTAAACGTGGTTTATATAGACAAAGGCCTCTAAATTTATACCTATGGGTGCATATTCTGCTGATAACGTCACGTTTGATGCAAGTGTTATGCTGTTTTATAGGTTAGAAGGTCAATATAATCACTTATTGCAAATTTAGTACAAATGCTATTTTTATTAGTGTTTGCCCTAACAAAAAACAGATTAAAAGAAAAATGTATTGACAACAAAACCTACTATGAATATCCAAAGTTCAGGTTTCACCATATTTTGAAGTACTTACTAATAACTAATAATGTAGTTTTATTACATACTTAGTATCTTGAGCTTGAACCGCCCCTGAACAATTAATGTATGTCTGTGACGATCTTGAGAATTTTGAAATCTAATATTATATTAGTATTAAAGTAATATTAACTTGATTATGATATATTTATATCACCTTTGCCGACGCACCTCTACAGATATGTTTACGCTACCACGAATGTTCTCTTCCTACGGACGCGCACCCACGTCCGCTAAAATCACATACCTATTAACTAATGACTAACCAATACCGTAATCTCCACCAATCTGCATTGGAACAGCATGGTGGAGTATGCTCTAGTCAGCTCCACAGTTACCGAGGAACGATCGGTATTCAGTGCTGGGCTATTAATGGTAATGTCATCATCTAACCTTCCAGTTCTTATCGTTCATCTCCCCCACGAGCGTGTCGGTAATGAGCGGCGCGATGTCTGTCCGCGGCCGGTTGTCATCGGTCACCGGCGGCTCCTCCTCCGCTACTTCCTCTATGTCCTCGACTTCGTCTCTCATAGAACCCTTGCTAGCTGACTGGAATAAATAATCAGCAAGTTGTTAGTGATAGCGTAACAGTTTCAAATGTTGGTGTTTCGATCGTGAGTCGGAGTCAAAACAGAGTTACAATCCTGCACCTTTCAAAACTTATGTGTACATTGGGAAAAATCATGAGTCCACCTCCACACCAAAGAGTTCTCCATGAAGTTTTCAAAGTTGTGTGAACTCTACTAATCCACACTCAGACAACGTGGTAATCTATAACAGCTGCACACTTCACATTTTAATAGGAGACCATAAGTTCATCACTGGGAGCTTAAGCAATGCTTTACTATCTTAATGATAATGTTTATTCTATTATTGGGTTATTGACATGACTGACATAATAGACAGCCTGTAAATATATATAGTCATCCTCTATGCACGAACATACACACACACGTACATACACACACACGCACGTACACACACACATACACTCACGCAGATCCACACACATTGTGTATACAATCATGCACGCACACAGTAATGCACGTACGTAAATATACACGCACGCACATGCGCACATTCGACCTCTATTAATTTTCATATTTTTTTTTACTTGTATTTTGTTTGATACATTAGTAATTCTCCGATCCAGCCAATCAATGGGAGAAAATGCTATCCCCTGAAACACAGTTTTAACTACCTCAGGGACCAGAGGATTCATAATGCTTATATAATATGTTATAAAATAATTATTCAAAAAATATGTTATTATTGTATATTATACTAAAACAACAGTTAAACTTGAAAATATGACTACCAATCAAACATATAAGTCCCTAACTAAAACTTTACATATCCATAACCTAATTAACTACAAACATACCTTACTGACTCTGCCCAACTGGCGAGTAGGTGTGGGCGGTGAGCTATTAGCATGTTTATCAAGTTCCAAGCTAATAAGCTGTTTAGTAGCCGCCTTCTCACTATCAAAATGGTTGATGAGTGACGGGCCCACATACAAAGACAGTATCCCCAGGAAATTCACTGTAGAGGTCCGCACGTTGGGATTCGTCGCCGATAACGCCTTCTTCGAATGTGCTACTATAGATTTCACGTTCATTCTGTAAGAAAAAATAAAATTATATAGCAGACACCTGGCCTGTTGATGAAAACCACAAAAACTAAATGATGACAATCATTACGCAACATTTGACTTCATTATGTACAGATAGATTCAGTTTACTACAAATGAGAAAAAAGCTTTATAGGAGGTGAAAATTTACATGAATCTTGTTCATCATTGTTGAAGATAAAACTTTGTATTTATGCACTTGATACGGTATAAGGAAACATTTGTTGTTGCATTTATTAAATTTCGTTCAGAGTGGGAATGAAATAGGGGAAATAAGGGATGAAATCTGTTCTACGCGAACAAAGCCGCGGCCAAAAGCTAGTATAGTATTATACTATAATATTATAAGTATGAGTGATGGAAATGTCGTAAATATTTTACAAAAAACACACACAATATAAAAAAAATGTCCACAAGAGCACTTATAAAGTTGTTTATAGGACAACATTACAGGGCGCCGTTGTGGTTACTATAGCACAACTGATCGGATAACACCAGCAATAAGTTAATGGTGATCCGCGGTAGTTGTGCAACATACAGAAATATACCGAATATTCAACATTCCCAGTTGCAGGCCATTAATGGGTCGAAGCACAGTACTCACGTGAAACCAAACTCCTTGATAGCAACAGACATCCAGTTGAACATCTCTGACTGCACCTTGGGGTTCTTCTGCGAGTCCATAGCGAATGTGAGGCCTTCGTTCAACACGTGTTCGAGGCCACACGCTTCTGCTAATGCCGTAAGACAGTCTGCAGATATGCTGGAGCAGGAGGCCTCCCCTAGCTTAGTTACCACGTCTTGGATGACGAAATCGGCTGCTACCCTGTAAATTTAAAATAATTCCAGCCTCAACTCTTGAAGCTGCAAAGCAGCCTAAGAAAGCATTGTCAAGAGTCAAAATAGACGGATTGACAAAATGTTCGAGCCAATTTCAGCCTACAAGCATCGCCTCAAGACTTATTTTGCTATGGCATCTCTGCAAATCTCGCTCTTAAACTGAAATTGCTATAGCATAAACAAACAATACTAGTGATGTATTTATTATATTTATAAGTTCTTTTTTTATCTGTAATAAGTTAATGCTCGACTACAATCTCACCTGATGGTAAGTGACGATGCCGTCTTCAATGATATTGCGCACTAACTTAGTAAAAGCCTATACACTCTTGACTTGTAAGACATTTACATTATGATCGAACGGGAACACCGACGCGGCAACTTATTCCAGTCCTTCGCGGTACTGATGATAAAAGACGAGTCGAAACGCGTCAATCGTACGGGTGGGATGTTATCGACGAAGGGATGGATACCCGCCGTTCGCCCGGTCGTTCGATGGTGGATAGAGGATGGGGGAATTAAATAATGTAAGTGTTAGATAATGTAACTTCTATATTTTAGACAAGTTCAACAAGAGTACTGAACTCGGGCACCTTTCTTTGAAAGACGGTTATGACACAAAATATAAGTGGAAAATCTTTCAATGGTCTATTGTCTTAGATTTTTGAAGAAGAATAGATTATCTCTAAACATTTAATTATTACTACAGTTTACCACGTGAGATAAGACAGGTTATAAATTGTACACTACATCATACAAAACAATTTTGTAATGCATTTTAGTGTCAAAGCCGTGTCCATAAATACCCAGCACATTTCGGTTATTTAAAAATATCTTTAGGTAAATCACCGTAGTCGATAACTACTAGATCCCGCATCAGTTTCTGTCAAAACATGGACCTACTAAAAGTTGTGATTGATGTTATGGAACAATTTTGAATCAACCAATCACCGTCCATTATTTTGATGTTCCTCTGCTTCTCTTACATCCGAACTTTGAATATTTTGGTAGCAGAATATTATAACACGAGGCATCTAGTTGGTAATGACGTTAATCGATCAACTATTTGAAAAACTTCATATTGTGTCATGTAACTATGTATAAAACGACCAAAACATACGTGGAAACAGGAAAATTTTCAGTGATATATTTGCATGCCTCCAGCCTGGCCTTCAGCACTTGCACATTAGTGTCCTTGAGGCCTGGCTTCTTATTGAGGACACGGTATAGAACCTGTGTCGTTGTATCAGCAGTAGTCAGTCCTTGAACTGTGGAGTGAAAAGACTGCACGGCTGAGAGACGAGTCTTCCAGTTGCTGTCGATTAGACCTGTAGACAAGGTGAGCTTTGAATATAAACGAATGTATTACTCATGTCAAACTTTATGGTCTCTGAAGTGCCCGTTTGGGTGGCTGGTGGTTTGAGGGGATATAAAGTTTGGCGCAATGTATATAATAGTGCTTGTCAATGTTTTGGATGCTCTCAACTATTAAAAGTCAAAGTTACACAAGTTTAACATCGTCTCGGCATTGAAATACATACATTATACATTAAGCCGATGACAAATTAGATTCATATTGCACCATTGAGACCATAGGCATGACCGTGGGATTGGTTACGGATTTTTTAAATTAGTAACCAATTTAAAAGGTATATTACTATTTACCATATTGCATAATAATTAAATTGCAATAATTTCGACATACATTTCATGCAAAATTTTCACTTTCATTAAGTGAGCTCGATGTTCCTATGATGAAATAAATATTTTGAATTTAAATTTGAATTAATTCATTATACTCTCACCAGTATGATCAGGAACTATGTAGTCTTGTATGGTAAAGTATGTTAAATAAACATTAGTCCATTATTTGCTATGAAATCAACCTGATGTGCATTAGCACCAAATGAGAAAATAGTTGGATAAAACCGAATCAAAAGGATTACATGAAAGTGGAATTTGTAGGAAAATTGCAATCAATATAATATCATACAACCAACAATATATATATATAATCATACAAAACCATTTTATAAATCAAGACTCACCATTAACAACTTCAGCTGCGAACAAAGTCTCTGCTTGTGCATCCACTTCCTCAGATGAGAGCTCCTGTTCCCTCGGAGGGCTCGGTTGTGCTCGTCCGGTGAGTTTCTTCCCTCCACCTGCAGGCTTCTTTATAGCTACGAATAGACCAGGGTTGGTTTAACACAATTATATAAATAAAGTGCTTGTAGTCAACGGCTTGAGTTGAACATATGTGATTATCAGGGTTAAAGAACATCGGATGCGCTAGATAAGAGGATAGATGACCTCTGGCAGTGGCATAAGAAAATACATGAGCGCCTTCTTATTTCGGAGCGTGCGTAAAGCCATTTGTCCCAGTTGATAACGTCAGACAGCAGTCTTTAAGCCAGTTCGGAAGCTTTACGGTATAAAATTTCTATCCAGATTCCAGCTGCGTAGTGGAGTATGCTCTAGACCTCCTCAGCTGTGAGTACTCACGTTGTAGTCAATAGTTTAAAGCCTACCTGAACCCGGTCTCTTGACTGCTTTGGGTTGAGCGGACCCCGCGCTGGGCTTCCCGTCGCCCTTCCCAGACGCCGCGGCTTTGGGCTTGCTCTCCTTCTTCGGAGCAGATACCTTCACTTGGATTACCGCCTGGATAGAATTAAAAGGGGTTTTAATAAAAAATGGCTAGTCGGATCTGCTTTGGAAGGATTCCGTAGCACAGAACAATATTTAAACCGATAAAACATATTCTTGTATATCTATGTTTTCTTTATTTATATATTAGAGCAATACGAGAAACAGACAGTTAGAGAAAAGGATGTACGAAACGACGGACAAAGGAACAAATGTAGGGCGAAGTCTTATGCATCAACAGAACACGTCCATTATCATCCTTTGGCCACCCTAACGATCGAAACACAAAAAGTCCTATCAAGCCCGTCGCGACGAGACAATAGTTTTCTATTGTTATCGAGATGCTTAAGAGAATAAGGGGTTAATAGTGTTACTCATATGTTGCCATGGCAACGTGTCACGTACCTTATCAGCGAACTCCTTTATTTTCTGTTCCTTGAGATTGTCCAGTTTTCCGATGTGCGGCGCGATGTTTTTCTCGCCGACCAGCTTGGTGGCCGTGCCCAGCGCCTCGGCGGCCGCGTCACGTACCGAAGGATCTGTTCAACAGACATATTTTAAACTAGCAGAGCCCGCGACTCCGTTAGCGCGGAATTTGTATAGACGGAATTCTTAAATATGTCATATCTTTTTTATTTGTGCATCGATTTTAATAAAGCTTAGCCCAATACCTAAACAAAACCGGCGTTTCTGAGATTAGCGCGAACAAGGGCAGAGACAAACAGATAAACAGATAAAAGTTCTAAAAATGGTTGTTTTGGGTTCTATTCCTTACTACAATTCCCCCCTTCTTCCACATATCTTCTATCTACAGACAGCGATTAGCTACAGATTTATTATATGTATAATATTATATATGTATGTTAATAAATTGTCTTATCAACATAGTACAAGTTTACGCATAGTTTGGAATCAGCCGTATAAGAGTTGACCTAAGATATTTATATAGATATTTTTATAAATTTGACGGGCCTTATGGCTTATAAGGCTTAACAGCCTTATGGTAAGTATTCACTGTCGCCTTGCAGACACGAGCAGTATTAAGAGAGCTACAGATGCGTTGCCGGCGTTGAAGGACAGAATTGACACTTTCTATTAATCGATTCCAATCATATGCAGTGATAGCCCTACGTTTTCGACGTAGAGCAGAGAGAGAGACGTTGAACAAAAGGTTCTGAGTTCGAATCTCGCAACCGCCTCTAATTTGAAAAACATATATACGTAGTAGAAATTAATATTTAAAGAAAGTACCTACTAAATTATCTTTAGCAAACGATAGAGCTTTATAGATCACAGATAGATCAATATTACATTGGTAGTGCATAAAGTATACAAATTATATACAAAGCCTGAAAAGGTACTATTCTAACTGCAGAACTAAATGAGCAATGGATTTAGTCGCATCAAGAAATCGATTATTCATGATTTGATTTTCGTGGAAATGGTGGTGCCATCTGTCCTTATTAATCGATTAAAATACCACTACTTATGGCGGTGGTACTAATTAATAATCATCGAGCATAACTAGGCATACCAGATACTATGCCGCCTTCGTTGATATCTGCTTAGACCAAAGGTTGACTGGGAGAAAATGCTTTTAGCATTAAGTCCGCCTTTTGTACCACTATGTTTTATGTTTTGGTATAATAAAGTTTGAATAAATAAATAAATAATAAAACATGAGGAAAAAAACATTTCATTATGTAGCTGTCTTTAAAGTACTACAAAGAAGCGATTCCACGGTCACACCTATCACCAAAGACGTTTAAAATAAATCCTAGTGTATCGAGATAGCGCTAATACCTTTGTCATCCCCGTCAGATAACATCTCTCGTTCACTGCCCGTTGTCTTACACGCGCCAACTTGTTGTACTGGGATGCTTACCTGCATCTATTAAGGTTATTATAATCGCAATTTTTCTTAAACTTTCGGAATTTATTCATTACTGTTGCCCAACAGTACCATTAAACTATCGCCCATAGCCTTATCATTAGCATTACCATAGACTTATCATTGCGGTTAAATATTTGGAATGTTATAAAAATAAAGAACATAACATTATAAAGATGACTTCCAGGTTCCAGATTCCAATTTCGAAGAAAAACTTACTAAATTTAGTTGACGAAGTATTTTTATTGAAATCGGTACACAAATCAAAAAGATATGACAATTTAAAGGATTTCGACTCTAAAAATTTTCGCGCGAACAGAGTCGGCGGTCACAGCTAGTGGTTAACATAAAGTAAAATACCTAATAAAATATAATCCGACTTCGCTACGGAACCCAAAAGAGATCGTAGACTCCAAATCTGCCATTAATTTGACACTAATTTGCATATTTCTAGGCCTCTTAACAAGAAATGATCATATATGAGCTGAAACTGACCCCTAATCTCCACACACACCACGCGATTAATAAAACACGTATCGTATGATACCTTTGTTGTTCTAATTTGAAGAACACTGCAAAACGTCCGCCGCACACAAACGTTGTGTTCGTTAAAATTGTGGTTTTATTTTTCTCTCATTTATAAGAGCACTCTATTCATAAAATGCTTTTTGTTTGCTTGTTTTGTTATGTTATCTCAGCACTGCATGACAGCGAGCGGAGACTGCAACTCACCAGGCAACCATGTACAGTAAACATTCGCATCGGATTAGTTACAAAACAGCAACCCCATCGATTACAATAGAAGAAAAAGAAGAAACGGCTTATTCCTTGAGTAATAACAGTAAAAGCTACCGTGTAAAGAGCGTCAATGAGAAACAAATAGACATAAATATTTTTTTATTATTGGAACGTTTACATTTCAAATTCTGCGACCAAATAGATGTAGTCTAAACTTTGTATGCTACGTTTACATTTGAAATTTCGTATTTGGTACTTTGTATGATATTCTCGAGTTAGAAGTAAAGAAACCAGGTCGATTTTGTATAAAATAAACAAAATATTTTAAAATTATATTATAAGTAGGCAAACCAGCGTTCAAGCCACATGATAGTAAGCGATCAATTTATATTTAGATATGCAATTCTAAAATGTATCGATTCAATCTGTATGTATCGCTCAAGATTTCCAAAATAAAACAAATGCCGCGTAAATCCACATACTGGATGAATAAACCTATTTAAGAAGGTAGTTCGAAACCCTCTTTGTAGATACCATAAACATATCAAAATTATCCAATATTAGATTATAATTATCTTGATGACCAAGTAGCACCTACATTTAAGATTTTTGTTTAGCGATAGGTATTAAACAATGAAGTAATGGCAGGGACGGGAATTTGACATTTTATGACAGACATTACGACAGAAGACAAATAGAACTTTATGCCACTTATTAACAACTATACAGTTCGTTAATAATCAAATTGGTTTACGCGGCTTTATTACGAAATCATTTGGAAACCCTACCAGATCCTTGTACAATTATTTCAATTCAAGCAATTTGATTCCAATAACAAATATTTATATCGCCGTGAATCACCAACTATCATAGCCATCGGAAACTTAGCTAAAAATAGATACTATTCAACACGTGCGTCCTGATTTAGATGGCCAGTGACCGATCAAAGAGTTGCACCATCAGCGTATTTGTTTATATTCACGAATTCAAATTATGTATTACTTCGTGAGCTATTCCCGGAGAATCCTGACATTCTTCAAATAGTAGCTAAAATACTTTATCTCCACACTCGTTAGTCCATAGGCGACGATGACCACTTATCCACAGGTGCTCCACATGCTTTTTTATAGTCCCTTTAGACTATTAAAAAACGTTATTTGCACTAGAGTACGGATATTCTCCGATTATAATTATGAGAAATATGTACCTGTATGGTATTTGCAATTTACCTGATCTGTGCAAGGTATTTTCTTGTATAGAGTTGTGTAGGTGTATATATCGTCATCTGTTTGTTGTGTTTCTCTTTTATGGATCTACTTGTAATAAAAGAAGCAGTATTATTGCGCACCAATTATTACATTGATGTATATTCATCTACTAACATTCCAATAAAAACAAAATAACTAGTAAGTATTATTCGTATTATAATAGCGCCTTAGTTTTTTTTAATTTTCTTACCTTTCTTAGCTATAAATCTATCAACCAAACTGCTACAACATAACAAATATATTGGTATTAATTACACTAATGGTTTCCTGAGAGCGACAGCTTTGATTTGGTCCCAGTCGTTTTAAATTCGAAACCGCGGCGTTTCTCACGGACAGCACTATTCGTGTTGACAATATAAACCACTAAAAGAACTATAAAAATTAAGTCATCAAACGGTGCAACACCGTTTCCACATAAGTCTAGTCTCACGATTACCGCTTCCTTCTTCCGTCTAAGGCTGGATACCCACGGTCTGTGTTTTGACGGACGCGACCGCACCGATGCATCGTTTAGAGTCTGTGGTAGCGCAGACCCATCCGTTGGTTTAGTGGTTTGTAAACCTGACTGCTAAACCCGAGGTCGTGGTTTCGATTCCCAACCAGGACATACTTTTCTTTGCTAAACAGGAATGTTTGTCCTGCGCGTCTGTCTGGATGTATTTATAAATATATGTTATTATGTAGGTATGTTACCTACAAGCTGACGCTTATTTTTGGGTTCAGACGGCGGTGCGTGAGTTGTCCTGAAATATTTAAGAGATTTTGTGCTCAAAATTACCAAGAATCTCAATATTGTAAAAGACGAACGCGCACCATGGAAAGAAAATCGGTGCCGTGCTAAACCGTTGGTCTTTTGCGTAATCATAGATCGTGGGAATCAAGCATTATGAACAGACACATATCACACACGTATCATGTGTTTGTATATAATAGCGATGTCGTGCGTCGCTTCGAAACGTCGCGTGATCGTTTAGAATTAGAATTACTGATATAGTGATAGTGGACTATTCCTGTTTCAATTGTGCAAAAACAATTGACTTCGTAAGTCGTAATCCTATTACGATGATGATATCGACGACCATCGCAGTTGTTGCTATCTACGAGTATATTAATCTAGAACAAGTAGAAGAAGAAGAAACATTTATTTTGTACAAAGAA
This sequence comes from Racta chiria, assembly GCA_018249195.1. Lineage (NCBI taxonomy): Eukaryota > Metazoa > Arthropoda > Insecta > Lepidoptera > Hesperiidae > Racta > Racta chiria. The sequence goes on from DWKC01000730.1 coordinate 10,656, forward strand.
CCTCAACAAATATTAAAATTAAACATAAATGTAAAAATAAAAATGATTGTCGCTCAAATTGTTGATGTTGATAACATGACCACTCTCGTAGTTCGTTGTATCCTCAGCAAATACTTTTAAATTTCATACTTTTTTTTATTCAGTAAAAAGGACTTTATCGCTGAAGCGATTACGACGTCCTCATAACAAAACAAGGCAAATAAGTACACAAAACGAACCAAGTTTAGGTAATAACACAACACAACAAGGTAAACAATATTAACAACGTCTTACATCTACGAGCTTACATAGCTTTTTGGCATCCTCCGATGTTGGATCCGCGAGTATGCTATTGCACTGACCTACCAAATCCAATTTGATACTTGTACGTGTAATGAGCATTTACCACAGGTACCATTATTTATCTAATTTTGATTGATTTGAAGATATTTTATTACAGAACAACGTCTTCCGCGTTAACTAGTATAAAATATACGCTTAGACGCTTAACACCCGTGTAACACCTGTGTATAACAGCCATAACATAACGCGAGAACAACCACACGTCCGCTACCAGTTAACCGGAGTGCACAGAACTCTAAACGTTACTACACAACCACATCATACGATACAAAAATGCATATTCTATTCTGTATTGGAATAAAATATAATAGTACATAGGTAATAGGAAAAAATCAAATCATGATTTTAAAAAAAAATCTAATGATTACGTGCCATTAGTGTTGATTATAAAATAGCACAACTTGAGTAATTTTTCCGTATATATTTTTCCGAGAACACACAAGAGACTGTGGTAACGTTGCAACTGTGAATCACAGCGCTATCATCATCGCTACAGTAGTTGAGGTGCATAGTTGAACTCTTAATCGACCGTCCGCCGCATGTGTCACTCCACACCCGGTCAGATATCTGAGACTCTTTGTTACATATCTCGTGATACGAACAATTTTTGTTTCTGTATCGTCATCATATCATATATACAATAAACCTGTTAATGATCGCTGTCTGTAGGTACATGTAAGATAGGACAAACAAA
>DWKC01000731.1:0-11675 GCA_018249195.1 Racta chiria
GAGGTCAAGCACTAATTTATAGTAAGTAAAAAAAACTGAAATCCCGAACGGAATCGAGGCAGACATGTTTCAGAATTTGTTTTCTTTTTAATATGCTATCGTAGTAAGTATGCTATATCGTTATGTATCTTTATTATGTGACTCAAACTTATAAATTCCTCGAGACACAATTAATTTCTATTATTATCAAGATGCGCAGGAGTCGGAAAGGTCACTCAACTTAGAGGTCTGCTCTTCAGAACTGAGAAATACTTTTCGCTTTAATCTGTAGCACACCCGAGCAATACGAAAAATGTTTTCTAAGAATCGTTTCACTTGTAATCTAATTAATACAAATTAATACAAAATAATTATTTTAGAAGGAAGAGTTTTTTTTCTGATACATTTTTCGATTAGTGACTGTCCTCGATTCGCTTTAATAATAAAAAGGACTAGAATGTATTCTGTAAATTGACATCTTATGATCTATATAAAAGTTAACCCAATGTTGCTACAATTAATTTGAACAAAACCGCAACCAAATCGCTTTAGTAATTTCTGGGGTTACAAACACAAATAGACAAGAATTCCAAAATCATCGCCATGCTTTCTACTACATCCCAATAATAGTTTTTCTGTATCACCTGGCATGTACAAAAATCGTTCAGTTACAACATTAATGTATGGATTTTATTTGACATGTTTTTGCTCTTTTACATAATTTACAAGAAAGTAAGCTAGTGTCATTAGTGGGAAAATTTATGGCACAGTAAGTAAAGTCAAAGGTTTATAATGATGTAGGGATTTTTGTGTATACAGATAATATTTTTTTAAATTAAAACGTTTCGAATAGTTTTAGGAGCGCAAATCACGGGCTCATTTCATATTCTAAACCGTAACGAGGCGCCTTTAAGGTTCTACATGTAAAATTCCTAAATCGATGCTCTTGTTGTCGCACATATTCGAAATGAGAACTCAATATAAATAGTGACAAATATATAATATAATAATAATATAATATAAATATCTTAGGACAAGTCACACACAAATGATTATCATCATTGTAACCCCGTGCAGTAAGCAGTGATAGCCTAACGGTTTGAACGTTGGTCTCTCGAACGGGAGATCCCGGATTCAAACCCTGCTGCGCGCACCTCTAATTTTCAAAGTTATGTGCCTATCAGATGTAGATTATCACTCGCTACGGTGAAGGAAAACATCGTGAGGAAACCTGCACTCCCGAGAGTTCTCATAAAGATTTCAAAGGTGTGTGAAGTCTACCAATCCGCACTTGGCCATCGTGGTGGACTGTGGCCTGCACCCATCACATTGTGAGTGGAGACCCGAGCCCAGTAGTGGGACAGTTAGGGGTTGCAATGATGATGATCATAAAAAAACATTACCTCAGATCCCATTACACAAAATATTTCGCGTACTAAATATTTTTCCTATAAAAAACAATAAATTAAGTTCCACCTAGATATAATACCTACATACTCAGGCTAGATTTGGCATGGAAAACAACAGGCTGCAACCCATGGCATATTCATAAAATGGGTTCCGTATCGATTTGTGTCGAAACCACCCAATTGGACGGAAAAATACGCCTACTGGATCACCGTGGATGCACGAAGGTGTCTGAGCGTACTGATACGCTAGTTACCAATAAAGATTATTTTCGTTAATAAATTTCGTAAATAAAAGTATTTTCGTCAATCAATTAACACAACAATAATCTTTCTAGTTTAATTTTTCTCCACTCTTAGCCTAATTAATTTCTATATTTACGGTCTGGAGCCAATTATTCTGTTAACTGGTTGAAACGAATCCAAAAAACCAAATATCATTAGTATCAGTCCAGTCGTTTTTGAGAAATATAATGTAAGATTTACTATTTCTTAACTATTGACCTAGTTTTCTTCTAAACACTGTCAAGGCTGGAGTAAAAACATCACTCATCACATGTGAAACATAGCCAAGTCGAAGCATGAGTTAGAAATACATGCTGAGTAAATACAGAACTTGGCACCCCTATAGGTCTCGATTCTTGTGTTTCATGCGTGTTACCAGAACTTTTTTTTGAACATTGGGTGGGCGCGCTGCCGCGCCTAGATTAGCAATATTATCAGTGCAGCTTTTTTACTAAAATTAATCTGTGACTTTATGTTGAAGAAACAAAGATTGGTGTTCATTCATATGCTATCACGGGTACACTTTCGAACCGTTTTTAATGTACCATTTTTTACTAAGAAATTATCAGGTTTTAGTTGAAACTATTCAGATATAGATGGTACGATGTTTGAACAATGAGTTATTTTTTATAGCCCGGAAGTATTTTTTACTCTCCTCTGGTACTCTACTGAAGCGTTCATAGCCCGGCGTCTTGCGTCGATCCTGACTGATCGACGAAGTTAAGCGGGCTATCGACAGCGGGCGCGGTCGATATTAAGATGGATGACCGCTAGTGGCGAAAATTCTTGAACGCTTCCGTGCTTCGGAGGGTACGTAAAGCTGTCGGTCTCGGTTGTTATCAAATCAAAATCGTTTTCATGTAGGTATTATTAATACACTTACTGTGAGATAGTTATCGGTAGATAACAATCTGTAGGCCGTGTCGGAGGCCTTGGGACAACATAAAAAAGTCCACTAAAGCCCTTCAACAAACCGCATTGGACCCGCGTGGTAGAGTATGTTCCAGGCCTCCTCAGTTCTGGGGAGAGACCCGTGTTCCTTAGCTGGCCATCACTGGCTTGAGGCCACTAGCCGCAAGTACTCTACTTGTCCTATCAGAAGTCACTCTCCAACAACATACTCCACTGCATTTTTGAAGTTACTTGTATCTCTAGTCGTTGAAGGTTTCTACTCTCATTGTGATCTTTTGTGATACTAGGGGAAAGGTTATCCATTTGCACGGTTAATTTGACCTTTTAAATAATGTTTCCTAATATAATCCAATGTACTACATTATACATATAATAAATCTGTAACTGATCGCTGTCTGTACATGGAAGACATAAGAAATTATGGGGGGGTTTGTTTTAAGGAATAGAACCCGAAACAGATAATTTTAGATTTTTTCTCTGTTTGTCTGTGTATCTGTTTATCTATTTATCTCTGTGTCTGTTTGTCTGTGCCTTTGTTCACGCTTATATTAAGTAACGACTGATCCTATTTTAATACGGTTTTCACTGACGTATTGGGCTAAACTTGCATTGACACTTAGGGGATTTTTATTGAAATCGATGCCCAAATAAAAAAAGATATGAAAATTAAAAGAATTCCGTCTATACAAATTTCGCGCGAACGGAGTCGTGGGCAAAGCTAGTTTCGTAATATAGGTCCATGTACTACATTTATAACAAAACTTACATTCTCGTTATCTTAATGAATCGCCAATTTATTAAGTTCCTTTCTAAGTATTGATAAAGTTCTTGTGGATCAGAATGAAATCCTTTACAATGTGGGAATTTAGGCTATCACACGATCATTGCAGCTTTAGTGTGTGATGTCGTAACGTTCCAATTAGGTGCTCATTTGTGTCAGGCGTGCATTGTAAATCTATTCATTGAACGTGAACAATCGACTCATTGTAACTACGCCGCTCATACTTCAGTTTTGGACATTCACTCGCTCGGCAACACTGTTGATAGCTCGTTATTTTATTACAGTTTACTCCCGAGGATATTGTATCTATTGAGATTCAATCGCACCTCGGTTAGCATAGCACATCCCACCGAACTAGCCCAGGCGGAGTCGAGGCGCACAATGGGCCGAATGCCATAACATCATCAAACAATTTCAAAATCTGATCCTATGCATAACGAATGGAGTTGATAAATAGTTTGAATTAACCGATTTAATGCGGGTCACCCACAGCACGGTGACTCGCCTGAATCGTCTCGTAATGATAATTGAACTGGCAAACACCCAGCTAGGACTATCGGCTCGATCTATTGAGAGCCGACGTTGGAAACTCTATGACTTGCGTTATTGTGTATGATTGTTTTTTTTTTCTATTTTATTCCTTGTCTTCCGACACAATCTTTAGCGTTCTGATTAGCTTAAAGCTTTACCGCTGTGAATATTGTTTCATTGGAATGCTTGTGAAATTTAATTGACGATTGAATATTAGGACGACGTATTCAATTGATTTTATCGTTTGCGATGAAAATAGTGTCATGATGCATTGTTTTTTTTAATAATAACAGCCGCCTGCATAGGTTTTTTTTAATAAGGTAATTAATTGGTGTTACATATTTTAAAAAAAATACGACAACCCTATAACGAATGGCGTGTTCACGTTATCATACATATAATAATTCTGTAACTGATCGCTGTCTGTACATGGAAGATATATGGAAGAAACCTTTGGGGGGCTTGTACTAGGGAATAGAACCCAAAACATTATTTTTTTTTAATTTTTGTCTGTGCCTTTGTTCGCGCTAATCACAACAACGGCAGATCCGATTTAAATGCAGTTTTCAATGGTGTATTAGACCTTGGACGGACACCTAGGGATATTTTTTATTGAAATCGATGCACGAAAAAAATGATAAAATTTGAAGAAAACCGTCTACACAAATTACTAATTACCTAAATACGCGCGAACGGAGTCGCAGGCACAAATAATAACGTTATATACCTTTGTACATCAAGCCTTTAGTCTTTATAACTCTTGTAAAACGTTATTCCTGTGTACATAAATAAATAAATAAATAAACAAATAGATATATATCATGTTAACTAAGACAATACCCAAGTTAGTCATGATACAACATTAATCATTCATTTAAATAAAACTTAACAAAAAACCGCTTTATATGAAATAAACTATTCAAATTTATTATCTGTTCTATCTAAACAAACCCACTGGTCATTCGTAAGCATACAAGTTAGGCAAGACAGCTTTTTGCCGTTCATTGTTCGAAACTAAGCCTTTGATTAAGTTTTCATATTAAGGTGAAACAATGAGGTTTATTTTAATATAGATTAACAAGCGATGACTTGACACCCTCGGCTTACGGCTGATCAAGTATTCGTACAGTACCGGGGTTACTCCGTGTTCAAGCAATTCTGAATCATAAAGTTACATTACTTTAAGATTCAGATTTGCACAAGCAAAAGACTGTCTGAACCGCTTAGTAAAATGAAATCGCTGTCCGGACTAAGGCTTCAATATTATCGTTCAATTGTAAACTCTAATGCAAACGTAATAAGGGTTCTGTAAGTGAATATTAAACTATGCATAAATTTTCACAGATATACTGAGTACTAGCTGTGCCCGTGACTCGGTTCGCTCGGAATTTGTTTAGATTGAATTCTTTACATTGTGATATGTTTTTTTTTTGGCCAACGATTCCAATAAAAATACCAATATATAGTCAATCCAAGTTTAGCCCAATACATCAGCAAAAACCGCATTCAAATCAGATCAGCCGTGTCTGAGATTAACGAGAATATCAGATACACATACATACAAACAGATAAACAGACAAAAATTCTAAAAATAGTTGTTTTGTGTTGTATTCCTTATTACAAACCTAGGGGGATAACTTTCTTGCATATATCTTCCATGTACAGACAGCGATCAGTTACAGATGTATTATATGTATAATGATGATGACAAATACTTTACGAGTTTGAGGTACAATAGATAGATTTCAGTCGCATTGGTTGCTTATAATGTAATGCTGCATCCACACGCGAATTGCCGCAAACTTTAAGCCTCTACAGACGTTTGCCTTCAGTAACAACAATAATCCATAACCATCCACACGCCTGTGTGTGAGTTTAATAGCCCTGAAGAGGCAATCATGACGGACGTTGAGCTTATATCGGCCATACCATATATAGTCATATTTTTTTAGAAAATAAATTATGTGAGAGGAAACGGAAAATTGTATTTCCCGGGTCCCAAGTGTTAGAAATATAACATTTTATGATTAATTTTAGAGTTGGTAACATTCAAATGTATACTAAAAAACAAAACTTATGGTGTGGGTAGTTTACTTAAAAAATAAGGTGGGTATAAAAATATTGTTAATCTTAATGGCAGCGTGTATTGCGTGTATGTATTGCGTTGTAAATTAAACTGGTATTTAAATAAAAGTGTGATAAGTGAACAGTGACATGTTTTCTTTCATGTCAGAAGTGTGTAGACGATAATCATCTACGTGTCTTCTTCCTCTACGGTCTCCTGAGCCGAGAAATAAGGTCAGATGTCATAATAGCGATTTACGAAGAATCTCTTTGTTTTTTCACACATTCAAAATCGAAATCCAATTACATCGAGCGCTCCATCCACAAGTGAGAGCCTAGATACGTTCAATGTTCAATAAAGTATTGAATATTCAATAAAGTATGGTGAAGTATTTTATAGTGAAATATAGCATAGTGAAGTATGTACTATATAGTGAGTGAAGTTTAAAAAGAAATATTGCGGTTGAAGTGATTCATTGACTTTGTTTCGTTTATTGTTGTCATTAGTAGATTTAAAATTATAATTATATATGAATTACAATTATATATAAATTAATTATATATCAAGAGATTGTCATTTTTATTCATATTTAGTGATTATTGTTATTTTATTTCTGTCTCAGATTTACTCGATATAACATCTAACTGCCGTTACCTACTTTATATTTATTATCTAACAATGGGAAGATCTAGACGTCGTCGACGGGATACAAGTGCGAGTAGTTTTTATGCGTCTTCTAATGAAAGTGATATTGACAGACGTAGGTCACAACGTAAAAAGAAGTCAAATCGCGATCACACTCGTGCACATAGACAAAAAAGTCACAAGAATAATTCTAAGAAACATAAACGTTCTAGGACGAAACGTGCATCTCCATGTAGGAGCGTTACTAGACCTTCCGCTCAGACGCCGCCGTTACCGTCCACGTCATGCGATACTTTGCCCAATGTTGCAAATATTTTAGGAGCTCATAATCCTGTTGGTGTTCCCACTGTAAGCTCTAATTTCTGGGGTCATAATAATTTCCCTGTTGCCTGTAGTGTAGTCCCTGAGTTTGATCCAAATGATAATAGTCAAACTATAGAAAGTTGGATAAATAAGGTGAATGAATGCGCGCAGATTTACTGCTGGAACGATCGTCAGATATGTCACTATGCATTACCCAAATTAAATGGGTTAGCCAAAAAGTGGTATCAAGGGCTACCTTCTGTCCTTTATTCATGGGATGAGTGGGTACAAAAGCTTAAACTAGCCTTCCCGTCCAATGAAAACTATGGTGATTTGTTAACATCAATGTTAAAGTTTCGTTGTAAATTTGGTCAGTCAGTAGAACACTATTATTATGACAAGATGGCACTGATCAACAAATGCGAAATAATTGGAAGTAAAGCTGTTGGTTGTCTTATACATGGTATAGATGACAAATTTATAAGGATGGGTGCGGGAGCTTGTATGTTTAGCCAGCCAGAGCAAGTTCTTAACTACCTACGAACCATATCGCAACATGAAAATAATATACCTAATGCGAATAATCGCAACCGAATCAATAATCAATTTAGACAGACAAATAAACCAATAAATGATCTGGTTAAAAATCTACCCGATCATAGTAGTAGTACGGTTAGATGTTTTAATTGCAATGAAATCGGCCATATAAGTTTAAAATGTAACAAACCTATAAAAAAATGCAATCTATGTTTGAAGCTAGGACACGACACTAAAGATTGTCGTAGAAGAAATATTAATAGCAATGACGATTCTAGTAAAGATCTTGCTCTGGATCAAAGTAAGACAGTTATGTGTATTACCAATAGTGAATCAAATAATGACAAATATTACAAAAGCGTTATAGTAAATGGTATGAGATTGGAGGGATATATTGACCTAGGGAGTAAGTGCTCACTCATACGTGTATCTTGTGCGAAACTTGTCACTACAAATGATTGGGATACAAGTAACCTACCAATTTTACAAGGATTTGGTAACTCAGCAGTTAAACCAATTGGGAAGATAAAGGTAAATTTAGAAATAGGTTCAGTAAAGGCTAGTACCGATATGTTAATTGTTGATGACCATTTCTTATTGACGGCTGTCTTGATAGGACAGTCCTTTACAGAGAAACCGGACATAACGCTTCTTAAGACATATAGTGAATTAGTATTTATGCAGACTCCAGATGTCAACGAAAATAAAGTAAAGGTTAACTTATATGTAGATAAAGACGTAGTAATCCCATGTAGAATTACAATGCCAGTTGATGTAAGTATCGATAATGAGTTTTGTGGTGGATTATATGTACACTATAATTTGCGGCTCTTACCTAATAATGAATATATCGTGATACCCGGTCTCTTCAAATTTGTATCGGGTAAAGGATATATTATGATAGCAAATTTATCTTCTAAAGATCTAAAAATGTATAACGGTACTTTAGTGGCCAGAGGACATCATTATGAAGAAGTAAATGTTGAATATGTTGGGTTTACCTCAGAAACTAAAACTTATGTTCCATTACCTACAAATGATATTAAAATTAGTGCTCATATGACAGAGTCTCAGCTAAATCAATTACTGGCGATATTGGAAAAATATAGAGATTGTTTTGCAATGAACTTAGGTGAACTAGGTAAAACAAATTTGACCAAAATGAACATATCACTAACTGACGATAGACCCGTTGTATATAATCCATATAGAATTTCTCAGACTGAACGTGAACAACTTAACAAAATCATTGAAGATCTTTTAACCAACGGCATTATACGGGAGAGTTCATCAGATTATTCGAGTCCAGTGATACTAGTTAAAAAGAAGAATGGCGATAAACGCCTTTGCATTGATTTCAGGGCTTTAAATAGAAAAACGATTAAGGACAAGTATCCTTTACCTCGTATTGAGGACCAGCTGGATAGATTAGGGGGAAATAAGTTCTTCACCAGCTTAGACCTCGCATCAGGGTACTATCAAGTACCCATGAGCGAGACTAGTAAAAAATACACTGCGTTCGCCACTCCAGATGGTCTATATGAGTTTGAACGAATGCCTTTTGGGCTAACAAACGCCCCTAGTGTTTTCCAGCGTACCATCAATACTATGCTTAGAAATAAAGGGAAAGATTTGGCGTTGGCATATATGGATGACTTATTAGTACCATCTTGTACTATCGAAGAAGGCTTAGATAAATTAGATAAAGTTTTTCAAATGCTTAGATCAGCTCAGCTTACATTGAATTTAAAGAAATGTGATTTCTTCCAAACACATATAAACTATCTGGGTTATGAAATAAGTTCTGAAGGGATTAGGCCAGGTAATGAAAAAATTCAAGCAGTGTCAGGATTTCCTTTGCCAAAAAACGTCCATGAAGTTCGCCAATTCATTGGACTTACTAGCTATTTTCGTCGCTTTATTCAAAATTTTTCCGTTATTGCTAAGCCTTTAACGATGCTGACAAAGAAAAATTCACCCTTTAATTTTGGAGAACCTCAGATAGTATCATTTAATGAATTAAAAACAAAGTTAACTTCTAGGCCAGTTTTAGCGTTGTATGACCCATTAGCAGAATTAGAAATTCATACCGATGCCAGTAAGTTGGGCATAGGTGCAATACTCATGCAACGTGATAGTTATGGCGCTTTACATCCCATATCGTACTATAGCCGTCAAACTACTGTGGATGAGAGCAAACTTCACTCGTACGAGTTGGAGACTTTGGCGGTAATTACAGCTTTAACTCGTTTTAGAGTTTATGTGCTAGGAAAAAATATTAAGGTGGTCACAGATTGTGCTGCTATCCGTAGCACAATGACCAAACGAGATCTAATTCCTAGAGTTGCTCGTTGGTACATATTAATGCAGGAGTATGATTTTATTGTAGAGCATCGTAATGGCAATAGGATGTGTCATGTTGACGCATTATCGCGCAATCCAATTAGTCAAAACCGTGTCGAAGTTATTGATATCTTGGTGATAGACGACGATGCTTGGTTACGTACAGTACAAGACCAAGATTCTGAAATACAGAGGATAATTGATATTTTAAAAGATCCAGGAACCAAAGGTATTGTTGAGGTACATAAAAATTATTCTATTAAAAACGGTCGGCTGTACAGGGTTATAACTGATAAAAATGGTGATATTAATTTGAAATGGGTAGTCCCTAAATCAGCAAGATGGCAAATAGTTCGTATGAATCATGATGACGCAGGTCATTTTGCTTTCGAAAAAACTTATAACAGAGTGAGTCAAGCTTATTGGTTTAAAAAAATGAGACGTTTTATAAAAAAATATTGTGAGTCTTGTTTGAGCTGTGCCCATAGTAAAATACCAGCTGGAGCTAAAGAAGGACAACTTCACCCCATTCCAAAAGTTAATAAACCATTTGATACTATTCATATGGATCATTGTGGTCCATTTCCTTTAAGTAAAAAGAAAAACTGCCACATATTAGTCATAGTAGAATCCTTTACAAAGTTCATATATATTAAACCGGTGAAAAATCTTAAAAGCGGCACGACTATTCTGGTGCTCAAAGAATATTTCTCTATTTTTGGTGTGCCTCATCGCGTTATTTCTGATCGTGGTACAAGTTTTACAAGTCAAGAATTCATGAAGTTTGTAAAAGAGAGGGGCATTAAGCATATTTTAAATGCAGTTGCCTCCCCTAGGGCAAACGGTCAGGTGGAGAGGTATAACAGAACTATAGTAGATGCGTTAACGGCTGCGGCTCACGGTCTTGTAGAAAATGAGTGGGATTTACTTGTACCACAAATACAGTGGTCCATGAACAATACTGTCAATAAGGCAACCGGTCATACCCCTTCTGAGATGCTTTTTGGTGTCCAGACAACTGGAATTTCAGATAGTTTCATGAATCCTATCGTGTCAGAATTACACACTCCTTTGGATCGCAATGAAATCCGTAAGAATGCAGAATCGCGAATCGAATTTGATCAACAGAAACAGAAGATACGTTTTGATAAGAGTCACAAAGTTCCCACTCAATATAAAATAGGTGATTTGGTTCGCGTTGAAAAAGATATACGTACAGACCCCGGACACAGTCGTAAATTGCTACCTAAGTGTAAAGGGCCTTTTAGGGTTTCAAAAATAATCGGTAATGATCGTTATGAAATTGAAGATACTCCTATTACTAGAAAAGAGGGAAGTAAATTATATAGAGGTGTCTATGCTGCGGATAAGCTTCATCCATGGCTCGTTTTTAACCATGATGTGATATCGAGTGATTCAGAGTAAAAGGTAATTGTAATTTAATCAATTAAAAAATGTCGTAGAATGATTCCGAGTAAAAGTTAATTATAGCAGGATAAAATTAAGATGATTTGGAAGTTATATATTGATTTCTTAATTAAGAGCAAAACGATTATTTATTGAAGAAGTAAAATAAAGTAATAAGTGATATTAATAAGTGATAAGAGAGAATAATAGAGCGATACTTAATAGGTTCACCTAGAGATTAAGACACAGAGAAATATGTTTGTAAAACCAGTGAAAAGAAAGATTTTAAATTTATGTATTCAGCGATATAAATAAGAAGTAACGAAAGTAAAGTTAAGTATTATTATCAGAGATAATGATTGAGAGATTAACGAAGTGAGTCGCTATAGGTGAAATTACCTATAGACGATGTTAGTGATAAGAGTGAGTCGCTGTAGGCGTGAGTGCCTATGACGATGTTAGTGATAAGAGTGAGTCGCTG
>DWKC01000732.1:0-11674 GCA_018249195.1 Racta chiria
ATAGACAAAATGTCTTCTAACAACATTATCTTCTACGATTGCACTGTCGGTACTATTTATATTGCTATTCTTACAAGGCGTGACTGGATAACGAACAGGGCCCAGCCATCGTCTGCTAAGACCAAAATTCCTTGGCACAGCTACGATTTTACTTTTCGAGTTATCTAAACTATTCAGAGACGATTGGATCGATTTCAGTGACGACTTCTTCATTAATAAGTCCCCTGAATCATCGTTCAAATAGTTTTCAGGTAAGTGAAAACCTGAAGGGACGCTTAAGCTCAAGGGCCTACGCTTAGGCCTATTTAGCACCTGTACTCGGCATGTATCAAACTTTTGAATCCTTTTCGGAGGTGTATCATGCGAGGAACAGTGTCCTATATCTATTTTGTCACATGCTTCGTTTATCGTATTTTCCGAATAACTCTTCTGCAAATTACTCTTAACTGGAGTAGAGAGCCTACTAGATTTATCTTTCATCCTGCTTATTACTTTCTCTTTTGTTAACTTTATTAGAGCGTATATCGTTTTAAGAGCTTCCTCATTCAGCAATTCATCGTCCGTTATATCCAGATCCAAAGCGCTGGCTATGCTTCGTCTTAAACTATTTTCATTTAAATCTGACACATTAAAATCAACACCATTACTGGCAGAAGTCAGATTATAATCAATTTTATTTACATTCTGCAAAACTATCAATTCTACTTTCTGTGGGGCTGACTGCAACATTGCTAAAGCTTTATCATATTTCAAATTTAATAATGTCTGGCCATTAACGGATATTATTTGATCTCCGGGAAGTAATTTCCTACACAAATCAGCTGGACTTGCGGCAGTTATTGATTTTATATAAACATTCCCATCAGACCCTTCTGCCACTTGTAATCCTAAAGCATTCATTTTGTCTCTTTCGAGAACCGCCGTAACAAAAATTCTTTCACCTTGAACACATTCCATATTATCCAGCTTTTCAAATATAGAAGTATTGAGGCAAGATTCATTTGTAGCTTCACGGAAATTAAAAACATCAGAGTAGGCTTTGGGTGATTCCAAAACAAAGGCAGTAGGGGCTGGCAACATGTTTTGAATATATGGCCGTTCTGGTAGCAACTTCATACTATTTATTGTGCAATCCTGCCTCTGTTCCGAACTAAGGTCATCGGAATCACTGTGATTAACAACAGTTTCTCCATCTGATCTTATACAATCACTAAATGTTTTTATAGGTGATAATGTTTGTTTATTATCTAAAACAGTCTTCATTCCATTAAATACTCTAGTGCCCATTTTCACCCCATGCCTTCTAGGAAGACTGCTCTCTGAAGATGATAATCCCTCATTGGAACTTCCCTGTGTACTAGTATTTAGGAGACTTTCATCACTCTGTTGTGGTGTGAGTATTCGCCTCAGCAATTCTTCAGTATCTGGCTTGTCATTCTCTTTATTTTTGTCTCCAAATAAGTCTACTTTAAATCGTCTTCTGGCCGGTCTTCTTATTTTAATAGGATTTCTTACAGCCAAATTATAACTGTCCTGATAATTGCTGCAGTTTATTTTTTTTGGACTTCCATCTGTATTTACAGGGCAACCAAATTCACTTGATAAATAATTAATAAAATCCTCTTTAGCATACAGTTTCAAATATAATCTGTGATGCAAGGAGGCCAACCAAAACGTGAAGTAGCTTTTATTGTCTGTCATTTTAAGTTTATACTTGATTCCAATTTTTGATAATCCAGAATATGTATTGGGCATTATGTAGAGGCTCTTTTTATTGTAATAAAATGTGTGTATATGATGCCAAGGCAAACTCTGTAAGACTATACGATTTGTGTTTGTGCCAGAGCTGTCTGTGGGATTGGTACGCGAATAAAGAGTGACTCCTCTTGGTCCTATTGATAACCAAACATCACGGCAGAATCCATCTCTTGTGGCCCAAATTGCTGAGTAAAAGTGAGCTCCGTAATCTCTAAATGTTTGTGCTAACGTAATATAATTTAGCATTGCTTTATTTTTATCCAATCCACGTCTAGATTCGTGTGCACGTTTCATTCGTAGCTTCACGTCAGCCATGTCATTTGTTATAATATTTTCTGGCAAATAATGTTCTAGTAAAAAATAATCTGCTGTGCCATGTTCCCTATAAGAAAATTCACCAAATTCAATATGAAGGGCATATCCAGCCAATAAAATGAGATTCTGAATTGTTGATGTCATTTGACCTTCCACTGTTGCTCTCCTTAATTGTAAATATACCCTGTGTCTCCATTCCCCTCCCTGGATATTGCTGGCAACATTTTTGGGCAAGAAGAATTTTATTCTCAGAAACATTGTTAGAGAAATATCTTCCTCATTAGTTTTGTTTTTCTTACTGTTGCTACTTTTGTGCCAGTTATCAGGAGCAACTTTTTTAATTTTATAATCATCAGGCAGAAATACAAAGTCCCCCCCAACAAGGACAGCAATGCCAAGCATAAAGTTATGATCATACTTTTCACTGTTTATAAGACCTTCGAAAAGTTGACCAGCTGTGATTACATTTGGATCACAAAGCACTTCTACCCTTTGACCATTAAGAAGAACTACAGTGATTACTTTCTTGTCACATAATGCTGAAACTGTTAGATCTAGTTGTTTCATAGGTTGAGAAGCTCTGACAATAAATTCAGGTCCTGTGCAGCTCTCTTTTCCTTTCAGACCAGCATCAGCTTTATACAGTCTGGAAGCTGCTCTTTGAACAGGCTTGTTTCTTCGAAAATTCGTGTTCAGAGGGGCTTGCTTTATAATAGGATTATCATTGACATTGATGGCTGTCATGGAAAATGCATTATTTTGGATTTTGGAATGCTCAATTTGAGTACTACAAGCAATGTCAAGGGTGGAATGAGCATTACTCAAACCTCCCTTTCTCGGAGTATCAAATATGTTAAATATTGCCTTTCTCTGGTGTCTTGGTTGACGGTAGCTTGGAAATGGGTCTGCTTCATTAGGGGACTTGATGAGGTTCACATAGCTTCTTGGTTGTGTGCTGACTTTGAGGTTTAGGTGAGATTTTCCACCATCCATTTTGTTAAAAATATCTTTCTTTTCTGGAAGCTTTTGAGGTTCAAATAGATGGTGATCCATAATGGGGCTAAGTGTGATGGAGGCAGCAGAACAGGAGCTTCGGCC
This sequence comes from Racta chiria, assembly GCA_018249195.1. Classification (NCBI taxonomy): domain Eukaryota; kingdom Metazoa; phylum Arthropoda; class Insecta; order Lepidoptera; family Hesperiidae; genus Racta; species Racta chiria. Next base: position 3,172 of record DWKC01000732.1, read on the forward strand.
AGAGTCTTCATCACAGTTACGTGGCATTTCTGGAAACAAAGATAATAACTTTTTTACTGTTGGATAGGACTTTATTGTTCTTTTTTCCTACTGGTAGTCCTGGCTGATTGTAAAGTTCTTGATTAGATGCATGCGAGTCATTACTGTGATAATAGTCCTTGCCAGCTTTACATAGAACTTTTTTATAGGTTTTTGGGCCTATTCAGTGTAAAAGTAAACAAAGGTAGGTGATAACTCAATACATTTAGTTACAAGTTGATAATGCTAAGTAATATAAAATATTATCATGTAAAGTTCTTTACAGTAACTCTATACCTCACTTGCCAAACATTGACCAAGTCAGCCTTGAGTACCATTTAGTTGTATAACTGATTTAGTTACAAACATATAAATATACAAATCATTCCAGGAGAACGTATAATCAAGATAAAATCTATCCTATTTTCATTTCCAGGATGTGGTACATCTGTGTGCCAAGTTTCATTTTAATACATTCAACGGTTAGTGCGTAAAGAAGACCCAAACATCTAATAATCCAAACAACTTCACAAACTTTCACATTTATAATATATAGTATAGGAGTATAGATAAAAACAAGATATAGGTAAGACAAAATATTTACTAATACTTATACAAGTATCAAGAAGTTTTATGTAGTCATCTCATTAATATTCATGTAAAAATCTGGCAGTAGAGGATCTATGAGTCAGATAGCCTACAACAAAGATCAGTTACAATTTAATTACTATATAACGATATTCCAGCATTATACTCTACCTAAAATAACACTTTTTAACGAAGGATTTTACACCACTAACACTCTACTTTGAACAATGTTAATAACGAGTACTTCTTGTTCAAGCACACTTTTAATGATGTAAATGAACGCACGCAGCTAATCAATTTATTATGAAGTCTTAGACAAGGTAGTACAACACTTATTGCAGTAATCATAACTATTTCAACATATATAATGGATTATAGCACAAACAGAATAGAAAACAAAATAATTGTAGATAGTTTTTTTATTGTCATTACCAGCTTCCGAGCTAATAGTTTACACATATTTGTATACTTACATTTTCTACGAAAATTATTGTTATGCTCAGGTAATTGTTTTGAACGTTACATAAAGTTCCAGTCCAAATGGCAGCCTTGATTAAATTTGTTATTTACATGAATAACTATCAATTACAATGAACAACAATCGGATTGGAATTTACGGAACTTACTGATGTCAAATGTCATGGGTGACGGACAGATGCAAAATTTTATCCATCGAACATACATTTGCAGATTACGAATTAAAGGATGTACCTAAACAGAAATAATACGAACTGTACTTTTCAATTAGGGACAAGTTTAATAAAGAACTGCACCATTTTTCTTTTTTTAATTACCCACGTTTCCTGATGAGTCAATTGATTCAATATTTTTTTCCCGCGGCGGAACGAAGAACGGCTACAGCACATTTTCCGTCAATTTGGACTTTGTCAACTGTCAAGTCACGTTACGATAGACGTCAGGTAGGTTAGAAGAATCAACACCAAACGTCAGTCATCAATTTCTATTGTCTCTTGTAATAGTATAATAAATCATTGATTATTTATCATTTAGGTTTTAATCGCGGAGATCACACCTGTTACATATATTAACAACTGACATGTAACCAATTGTGTTTGAAATTATGATAACAATTAATTAATTTCGTCCTGTAAATCGTTTTTACTGTTGATCAAACCATGGCGACTTTAATACAATCGTATGAACAGCAATATTCTATCCTCACAGCAGATATTACTGCAAAAATCGGTCGGCTGAAAGTGGCAAGTGAAGGTATGCGTATTTTTTCTTTATATTTATGATAAACTCAATTTATTTGATTATTTTTTGGAAATATTTTTATATCTAGTAATATACATATTGTAGATGATCGTGAAAGACTGTCACGGGAGATACAATCAAACTTCGACGAAGCCAATGACTTGGTAAGTTTCATATTTTTTCATCATATTACGCCAATAATATTATTATTTGCTGTGCTTCATGGTTACAATTTTCTAGAATAATATAAAATTTATCATGGTTTTATATCATACTTTTATTTATTAGTTGGAACAGTTGGAGCTGGAGTACCGTGGCTCAGGTGCTGGTTCAAGGGTAGCTGCATATAGGGCGGAATTACAACGAGTCAAGGATGAGTACCGATCTGTTGCCAGTAATACTGCCACTTGTGAGTAATATTTGACTAATAGCATAAATTTTATATAAAATTTCACAAGTTGCAGTTACTTGTTTGATAAAGGCTCCTTTTGTTTGTCTGTCATCCTAAATTTAAATGCACATATTTATGACTAGCCAAGTCCACAATTGTTCGTGTGGAATTTGTATACATTTCAATAAAAATACCCTTAAGTATCAATCCAAGCTTACATCAGTAAAACTGCATTCAAATTGGATCAGCCGTGTCTGAGATTAGCGTGAACAAGGACACAGATTAACAGACAAAAAAACAAAAAATGGTGTTTTTAGGTTCTATTTCTTACTACAAACCACCCTATAAGTTTCTTCTACATATCTTCTATGCACAGAGAGCGATCAGCTACAGATTTATTATGTGTATAATGAAATGAAATAGTATGATAAAAGTGTTATTATTAGTTAAAATAGTAAAGATAGGACTGTTTGCTTACAGATATTTTATAGTTGTTAAAAGGATTGGTGACTACTAATAGCACAATCTTCTTAGGTACATATGTGGTTTATCTTTTTCTGACACTTGGGTTGGCCAGTAAATCTACCAATAAATCTAACTCAAGCAGCAATGGGCTATGCTCTAGGCCTTCTCAATTACAATTGTTTCAATTATATAGTGGGCTATTAATGGGTTGAAGTCCAAATAGTATTTTCGGTTATAAATAAACAATAAAATTTTTGTTACTATTAAAGGTTTAAAGAGTTATGCCCGGTTTATATTATTCCTGTCCAGTGATCGATTCCCCATTATAGGATTGAAAAAATGAAAATCAGAAATGGAATGCAGTGAATCAAGTGTGATCATTCCAGTCCCACTGAATTGATGTAGAATTTGAAGACGGTTAATCAAGTGCTGTGTGAAAATTTTTCGTAACTGATGTATTCTTGACATTATTGTCACTGCAGTGTTCCCATTTCAAAGGCTTCTAATTTTCCAATGATCAGAAGCTTAAATCGGTATTATATTTCAAAATATAAAAAAAAACATTTTAAATCAAAGATTTGCCTCAAGTCAAATGTCAGATGATGCAACACAACATACTTGATAAAGTTATCAAATAAATGATATATTAATTGCAAAAACATGTTTTTATCATGAGTATTCACATTGATATTTATTTTGATAGTCATAAAGTAGGTATATATATATTTGTATTGAAATGATTTTGTGGCATCAATATTATCAGTAGGAATAATATATAATTATTAGGACACTGATAAATATAGGTAAACACAACAAGTTACAAATGAGTAATTGAGCTTATGCTTGTGACAATCATCTTCTGTAAATTTAAGCAACAGCAAGCACAGTTAGAAGGTGTTTCATTGACCACCTAGTGGTAAAATGTTCATGTGCTTTGGAGAGTATGTAAACCCATCTGTTCCAGTTGTTGTTGTCCAATCGCAATAGTTAATCCATGTTGGATGCCTTTTTGTGGCATCAAATATTCCTTTTATTGTGGTTTGCCACTAACCCACCTGTCAATCTGCACTATAGGAGCCTGCTGGAGTATGCTCCAGGCATACTCAGTCTTAAAAGAGACCCACCCACTCTCAGTAGCAGGCTATTACTTAAGTAGGTTTAAGCGAAATACAGAACAGGTTAAGCAAATAAGATTCATGTTCCCAACAGATAACATAGACCCTGAGGAGTATGACGACTGGTCAGCCAACGACCAGCGCCGCAAGCTACTTGATAACACGGAGCGCATAGAGCGATCAGGGCGCACTCTCACCGAGGGGTACCGTGTAGTTTTGGAGACGGAGCAGATCGGTGCTGCGGTACTGCAAGACTTGCATGGGCAGAGGGAGGGCATCCAACGCTCCAGGGGAAGGGTTAGTGATATTGAATGTAAAAACTAACTGTATTTTAGTTACAGATGACGTAAGGAGTTTATTTTGTGTCCATGATAATTGCTTAATGAAATTATTGATTTAATCTGTGCGAGCGTGGGCGCGCGCGTGTAAGTTCGTACTTGTGTGTGCGTGCGCGTGCCGGCGTGGGTGCATGCGTGACTGCGTGTGTGTCTCTCTGTCTGTGTGTGTATGTATGTGTGCGTGCGAGCGTTAAGTACTGCGGACTGAATTAATTGTTAACTTTTCGAGGCTACCTATAGCCTCCTTCTAGCCTAGCTACTGATAGCTTTAATAATTCACTAATACTAAGGGTCATCTGAGTCTAACTGACGTATCATTTCTTTGTGTTAGCAACAAATGCCAAGTACTTTAACCTGCTCTGTAGATCCGTGAGACAGACGCGACCCTGAACCGTTCCTCCCGTCTGGCGAGCTCGATGGCGGTGCGCGCGCTCCAGGACAGATTGGTGCTGGTGTTGGTGCTGGTGGCGCTCGCCGCGCTGCTCTGCACCGCAGTCTTCCTCTACGTCACCTAGCTAATACCCGGCCTGCGCTCGCTGCAGGTAACGTCTACCTTCGTCGATCCACTCTACGTCACCATAATTATATTGCAGTTGCAGTTATATATCTTCAACGCTGACGCTTACGTCACCGGGGCTTGGTGGTGAAGGTTTAGGGATAATTACATTACGAATGTTTTCGTAAATAAATTATCATCATCACCATCTTATCATCATCGTATATTCACATATAGAGTAAAATAGATTTAGTTTTTTCTAAATCCCTAACTCAAAAAACGGTATTTTCAAACCTAATGATTTTAAAAAATCTATCCAACAATACCCTATATTATAATGGGATAGATGAGAGAAGAAAAGTGTATCTCTCACACGCTCTCACTTGCGGCGGACATTCAATGTGCCTGGCAAGATAATAGGACCACTTAAACTGTCCGGCTACTGAGGTAACATATATAACATTCAGGTTTTATACTATCAGGAAAGCATAGGTCCAATTTATTAAAGTTAAGAGGTATCCGGCAGCAGGTTAAAACTATACTTAGTGTCTGGCACCCGTACACGGATGTACGGATGGGGAGCAGTACATCGTTGAAGCAACCGGAATCAATAACGGCACTGACTCCAGACACACCAACAACATAGCACTTCAGGACAGGTGACTGAAGATGAATGGGAAGGAAGGTGATTGAAGGACTGTTAGAAAAAGAAGAGAACTGGCTCTCAAGCCCCCAGCCGGAACGCAACAAATCGTTTGGCCACTGACTCAAGTTAGAGGGTGATTAAAACAGGCGGGCTTCACGAAAAGATAATAATTCTACCGCTTGCCCTACCACCGAGCAGCTGCCTTCTGTTGCCTGTAACAACACCATTTGCCACATGGGATTGGGCTTGGTTTACAAGGCCGCCCAAGTACTGCAGCAATATTTTCATATTCGGACATGCACACAGAAAGATTCGGCTTTTATAAAATAACGAAGGTCTGGCCGTCGCGGAGTCTCGATCTATACGTCTGCACGAGAAGCATAGCAATGTAGAAAGTCAACAAACTTGTCTAACTGCCACACTAGAGTCGGTAATGGTTACTTAAATCGCTCCGTAGAACACATTTTGTATAAAGAGCCTGTTTTTTTTAAGTAATAATTCTGTACTAGTATATATTTAAGTCACCATTAACAACTCTGAGTGCGGCAGTAACATATGTAGTGGTAGGTATATACTTACATGCGAATGGGCTAAAAGTTCCTTCATAATAAAATTGTCATATATATCCCTTGCGATCCGCCGCCTCTCTTCTATACATTCTTGTTTCTCATATAATTTTATCTGTAAAAATGTATTTGGTAAGGATAGTATAAAAATTAAGCTCCGTTCTCGCGTGTGTTTCTGCCGACGGTCGACGACCCCGCACCGCACTAATGCTTTTGCCGAGGTGCGTGTTAGTCTGTGTCATTCTTTAGATTCTAGGCAATTTATGAACTGAAATAACAATATTAGTCATAATATTGTCGACTGACCTGTTCGTCTAATGGTTAGTAAACCTAACTGCTAAGCCGAACGTCGTGGGTTCGATTCCCACATAGGACAAATTATTCTGTTATGAACTGGAATGTTCGTTCTTTGTGTCTGGGTGTAAAAACAATCTATATAAATCAGTTGTCTGATCACCACCACAGTACAAACTAACGCTTAGTTTGGGCTTAGATGGCCGTGTGAGTTGTCCCGAGATATTTACGAATATTGTTAACATTATTAGTATGATTTCTAACCTTATGTTTTTTCTGAACTTATGTAATATCTACATTTATTACTGTGAATCGCAATAAAGTTGACGGTTGCACATAAGACCAGAGAGGGCGTGGTCATCCACTCCATTACTCTTGAGTGCGACCGATTCCGCCAGTTTCTATGGTATCCTTCTAATGTTTTTATTTATTTTAATATTATTATTTGCATTGTATACCTATAAATATTTTTATTTTTGTTTTAATTTTTCAAAATTTTTTTATCTGTGTACAATGACGGAATAAATTTGTTTTCATTCTTTCTTTCTCTTTCAATAAGGGCTAACTTCAATTCCTAAGAATGTACCTACATCGTTTCCCCTAAACTTACTACGTAATCATAAACTTACGTCAGCCTCTTACAAAACTCAATTTAAAATAGAAAAGATTTCTTACCTCTTCATAAAATTTTAATTGTGGCACTGGTTCTTCTGATGCTTGTTCGCAGAATTCCTTAAATAGTAAATAACCTGAAACAATGAGTGCATTTAGTACACGTTGCATTGAAATATTTTGAATTACGGGACAATATCGCTTAAACTTGGTAAATTCGTAATACATTAAAGTTTGTAAAATATATAAGTATGCACTTAAAAATATATAAATATGTTTTTCAGTTGTCTAATCACCTTAATACAAGCTAACGCTTAATTTGGGGTCGGGTGGCCATGTGTAAGTCGTCCAAAGATATTTCGACATGAGTGCCGTGTTCTTTATTCGATTTATTTATGCTAAAAAATACTGTACTCGGGACTGAAGGAATTATGAAATCGGCGGATATTACTATTTCTACTACAGAACGCTTGAATACAATGTATACGAGTAGCCGTGTTCTTTATTCAATTTATTTAAGCTAAAAAACAGTGTACCTACTCGGGGCTGAATTAATCTCGAAATCGACGGATGTTTCTATCTCCACTACAGAACGCTTGAATACAACGTATACGAGTAGTCGTGTTCTTTATTCAATTTATTTAAGCTAAAAAACAGTGTACTCGGGGTCTGAAGGAATCTTGAAATCGGCGGATGTTCCCATGAGAGCACGTAATATTGCCTCGTACCCGGCACGAGCTAGGAATGCAATTTGTGGAGGTTGCACTTCAACTCGCAGTAAATAACTTTACCGGGGTCGCTTTGTAGAAGCTCGCAACGTCCAGCCAATTTAGCGAATTCTCCCATAAGTGCTTATTAATTAAGGAATTAATTCAATGTACACTTATATTTGATGGCACTAGATGTCGCGCTTCGGCTACGCGAATCATAATTCTGATTAGCTGTCTGTACATGAAAGATATATGGAAGAAACTTATAGGAGGGTTTGTAGTAAGGAAAATGTTGAGTTATATAAAACAAAGTCTGAAATAGAGTTAGTTATTGTTGTTATACATATATACAAATGTGATATATAATATATGTATATTAGAACGCTCGCTGATTGTACATTTTTTGCAGAAAATTAGCGCCAAGCTCAATTGAGTAGCACGATTATCGCTGACACGTAAAACGTATATGCGATCTACGAGCAATTATCGCAAAATTTTCGTAATCGCTTCCCGTTCCAGATACGTAAAAGATCCGCCGGAGTACCTAAACCCCAGTAATAAATCAATGAAGTCATTAGTAATTTAGCAGACTTTCCCCAGACGCAAGTCACTGGGAGTCCGACAAAGTTATTTGCAGCAACTTTAAGTAGACGGCTGGAAATTGCATTTATATCTCGTTCCCGGGTGCTTCGACGTAATAATCTACGACGTTGCAACAAACTGATAGAGACTAACGACCGACGACTAAGAGAGTACCGACTAACTAACTAAGAAACACACTAACTTTATTTTAAAATGTTCCTGTGGTAACATGTTAAATAAATAAATACCATAGGACGACTCACACACGGCCTGTTGTTCTAGTGGTTAGTGAACCTGACTGCTAAGCCGAAGGTCGTGGGTTCGATTCCCACTACAGGATAAAAAAAAACTTTTCTGTGATGAACAGGAATGTTTGTTCTGTGTGTTTGGGTGTAATAATATCTATTTATGTATGTATATAAAAATATATATGTATGTTTATCAGTTGTCTGATCACCATAGTA
>DWKC01000733.1:0-11672 GCA_018249195.1 Racta chiria
TCTATTTTATATAAACGTATTCAAATCTATTGAGTATAGTTTTTTTTGCCGATTGTTCGTATGTTGTTGACTTGTACATAATACACGTATGAATTAAAAATGTAAATAAAATTATTTGTAAGAAATATACTTTTATTTTAACCAACTATTTACCAACCGTACTTCTCATCTGGTATATAACGAAAACAGGATAATAAAAAAATAAATTAATACAAAATTATATATATACATATGTGTCAAAATTTTAATAAAAAGATGGTTGCATATGGTCGTATCGTCCGCCTTTTGGGGAAGATGGTCGAGTCATGCGGTAAAAATTACTTGGAGCAGTGACTTTCTCTTGCGGAGATCTATGAAAAATAAATATGATTATACCAACACAATAAAACATTAGTTCATACGGTATTGGTAACATGGAAGTAACAAGATCATTAGAATATGAACTTAATATAATGTAAATTTAAGTCTTGTAAATGCTGATTGACGTCGTCATTGCAACCCATAACTGTCCCACTAATGGGCTCAGGTCTCCACTCACAATGCGAGGGGTGGAGGCTCGCTGGCCAGTGCGGATTGGTAAACTTCACACACCTTTGAGATCGCGCGTGCAGGTCTATCACTTCCTTCCCGGCGGGCAACGCGTTAGTGACACGTCAGCCTGGTATTAATGTGTATGGGCGCCGCCGCCGGGCGTGATCCATAAACGTAGCAAAATTACTAAAGTCATTAACCCTAAATTGCACTAAAGTGTTCATGCGTTACGTGATGCAATTAAGTCACATTTATCTTACGGATAATCGCTAAATTTCCCTTCTTAGACAAAATAAATTATTAAAAAAAAACGACACATGAAGATATTCTGACCCCCAATCCGCCCCTATAACGCATCGTAATGTCTTACAAGCACCCCCTCCGCCATAATTGCGTTACACACGTAATGCTTGAACAACCGCCTACCTATTACAATTGTTACAAAGGTCGAGCGAAGTATCCACTTGTGTCATAAATAAATACATTTTTAAGCCAGCTTAGTGGTTCTCATTAAATATTCTCACCTGTAATCATTGATCCGAGTCGACTTGGTACCAGAAGCACTTGACTTAGATTGAGCACTTTTGACGGTCGATTTTTCTCTTGATGTTGTCGAGACACAGAAAACGAAATAATCAATTAATAGGCCATTCTCACGTTAAGGGGTTAGGAGGAGGTCGACGAGTGTAAAACGGTGAAAGGTATCACATCATGTAGTTGACAGAGGAAGGTCTGCAGCCAGGCGAGATGTTAGAGATAAAAATAGCAGGTCTCTAGTTAATTTATATTAGAAGAAATGTAGATACTATTATCATACACATAATAAATCTGTAGCTGATCGCTGTCTCTATATGGAAGATGTATAGGAGAAAATTATAGGGGGGGTTTGTATTTTTTATGTTTGTCTGTGCTTTTGTTCGCGCTAATCTCAGAAACCGCTGATCCGATGAGCTTGGATTGACATTTACGTTTTTTTTATTTAAATCGGTGCAAAAATAACAAATATATGACAATTTAAAGATCTTCTATACAAATTCCGCGCGAACGGAGTAGTGGGCGCAGCTAATAAAATAATTAAACTCACAATTTATTGTCGCAGTATAAATTGCTGAACTTGTTATCTTGCAAGGAATCTCGGAATCTTCTCTGAAACTATTCAACAGTACGTTAAATTAATGATTAGATATTATTCATTGACAGTACTTTAGGTAGGTAATTAGTACTGTACATACTACTACTACGCTTAAAAATTAATGAGAGGTATCCATTCAAGTTATATCAAACATGAAATGTTGACGTGTAACCATTAACCGAGAAACATCTTATGATGCTCGAGACACGATTACTTTCTATTGTTATCGATATGCGCCAGAGTCGGTAATGTTAAGCATTTATACACTCGCATGCTAAATAAAACTGAAATTCAACCAGTGTAACGTTTGAGGTTATGTCAAGATAATAAAAATCGGAGTATTGATCATGATAGGATAGGATAATACCTTAATGCTATTGAGCATGTCTCCTTGGGTAGCGACCGGTCGCTCGTCGGAGCGGACCGAGGGCGCACGCTGCGGCACCGGCGCCTCCCGCCGTGCACCCAGAGACGCAGCCCCGACCGAACCGTTACGAGGATTTGATACTGACCGTGTAAACGTATTATTTTATTACTTATATACGCTTAACACTATACTTATGTTTTTCGGTTTTACCAATGTTTACAACTCATTCTACATTTACAAAGTTTGTCTGGAAGTGATTGGTAATCATAGACCACCTGCAGCAGTACGTAAGAATCTTTTCAATCATACCGAAACATACCGAATCATACCGAAACATACATTTTATTTGTGTAGGTACATTAAAAAAGGACTTCTATTCTACGTGTATTAATCATTTACTTTGATCCTAGGTTATCACCAAAGTTTAACAAGTTGTAACTTTTATACAAAGCAGTGCTGAAAAAATTGACTCGGTCATAAGTAACAGGATTTGCATTTTAATAATAATACAATACAATTAAAACAACCTTTATTTTTATAACTATTCTACAACTAAATCAATTGTTTCAAACAATAACAATAATATATAAATTATACTTCATAATAACGAAAAATATTCTTCTCATTATTCCAAGAAGTGTAGTCTGTTCTGTTAATGTTTATTTATCACAGAATTTTAACAAAACCAAAGTTCTTTTGTATGACTTTTGCCAGACAATCATAATATTGCCCAGTAATTTGTAACATAGTCGTTAACCTCTTGAATTAAAATAGTTACAGAGACGGAAAAGCTATGTTGTTTAATTCTAATACAATAGTAAATTTGTTAAACGTTAGATACCTAATTATTAAGCACAATACAATAATGCACCATTGCAACTGCTTAATAAATTCCTTGAAAATTTTTAAGTAACAAATACTTTAGAGAATATTTTTTTCTGAAATCAATACATTTAAATTTGGAGTGGTAATAAACATTTATTAATTAATTGAAGTAATAATCATATTAAACAATTACTTAAACATATGTAAAACGTAAGTTAAGTGGCATAATTGAATACATATTTGAGTTTGGAAGAGTATTAAGAGGTAATTTTAACTATTACCTTAATTAAACACTACCTACTGAGAATGAGTGAAGAATAACAGATTTAAAATGTTTTGACTCTGATAAAATTACAATTGAAATATTCAAACAAAAATGTTTAGCATTATTATAGATTGAATTCCTATTATCTAGGAATATTGAAAAGCAATGTTTAATTCATAAAATGGAGGAAATAGTGATATACTATATTAATATGATGTAGAACTGACTATGGCATGCCTAAATTGACTAATAATAATATAGCTATGCTGCCTGTTTTGCATGCTTGCTTTCATTTTTATCTCCTTTTGAGTCTAAATTATATTTCTTATCATCTATTTCCTTGAGCCTAGCTTCTTCCAGCTGTTGTCTCAACAATGCAGGTCCAGCAAACACTGCTGCCGATTGTTTAGTTTCAGGAACATAAACTTCGTATGTTTTAAAATATTTTATAATATTCTCTACATCCTCTTCCTTGAGTTTGTACTCTAACGCTATTTTACCAACGGTGACTTCCGTCGGATTGGACTGGTGGAGCGTCAAAAACTCAACTACCTGTCTAAGAGTGGTACGTCCGTATGGGATGCGGATGGGCTCCTTCAGGCCGAATTCAAAGTCTTCCACTTGCTCTCTATCCTGAGGCAGCGGTCGGTCCGGATTTTGTTTTCTAAGCTCTAGTGTTACATCGTCTTCTGGTTTTCCAGATGACGTTACATAAACTTCTTTCAACCTGTCGTACAGTTCAGGGTCCTTTGTGTCCAGTTTAGTATCCAGGTCAGGATCAGCTTTAAGAGCCCGCTTCTTATCCTCTATGCTCGCCGGGTAAGTAGGAGCTGGTATAGGTTTTTCTTTAGATATCACACGATGAGCGCGGTTTTCGATGTTGAAAGATTTTATCGGCCGCAACGCCATTGAAACTAATGCACCCATCTCAGGTGGCGTTAGTAATACGGTCACTAATTACAAATTATGTCATCTTTTAATTTTCAGTTCAATTAATTGAATTTATTTTTAAAAATCAAAATATTGTTTAGGGACTAAGGTTATGAATTTAAAAAATATTTCAATGACAATTTGTCTTAAGCAGTAGGTCTGTAATGTCATTCATTTGTCAATTCCACTATAACCATGATAATTTGACAATTGAAGCATCGTTCATAAGTTAACAAAAAACTAAATTGCCAGTATCTGATTTTTCAAAGAACCAAACAGCAACATATTAACCTTACGATGCATTCTTTTATTTTATTTACGGTTACTGGTTACAAAATGCGTGAGCAACGTAGCAATCTCCGGCAGACAGCAAGGCAAGGAAGAAGCAGCGCACTGATCGGGGAAGGTTGATTTGGAGTCAAGATAGAGTCTGTTATTTAAAGCTGAAACTGTCAAAAAGCCATAAATTTGAAAAATCGTGCTAACGTTTTAAACGTTCGTAGTACTTGCAATTTTTTTAATGAAATAAATTTAATTATACTGATTAATAAATAGATTTATTTTAAAGATAAGCACAAGAGTGCTGTATCCTTTAGTTAAATTAGTTTGATTTACGAATCTTATCGTTACCAATTTTAAAAATCACCGTTTCAGCTTTCGTTACACAGACTCTAGATGCGAACCCAATTATATGCGCTAGCTGATAATATAAATAGCTGTTAATGAATAGTAATGACAAATTTATTTGCCAACAAATCCTATACATACCTTTTAATTGAGACAGGGCTTCTCTTAAATTCGTTTTAGAATCTTTCACAAGCAATTTGTCAGTCGTGATGCATACAGGAGTATTTGTTGCACGTGACTGTTCCAGGGTCATTTTTGCAGGGGACGGACTCGGGCTTCTACCAAGTCGTCGACGTTGTTGTTGTGTGTTTACTTTGGACCCTGTAAGGAAATATTTTTCTGTAAACTGTTTCTTTAGCCCCTAGAGAACGCTAATAAAATATTAAGTGAAAATATAAAAACCTGTGCTAAAATAAGATGGTGTAAATCGTGACGTACTACCCAAAACAGATTTTTCATTTAGAAAGTTGGAAATTCTTGATGAATAATGAGGGGTTACAGTGATTGAAGAATTTAATCTGTTATAAGTGCCATTAGTTTCTATGCTGCTCCTCATCAAGAAATTCTGGAAAATAATCTATTTCTTTAATTTTGAAGCTAAGCGTAATTCATGGCTGTTTTTTAAACATTCAATATTTTTATACCTTGGCATCTGTAACGGTCTTGATGACGGGCCCTTGTGTAGTCAGAAATGTCGGTATTTGATAAGACCTGTTAAGATTTTTGGAACTGGAGTCCTAAGTAAATAATAAAACCGGTTAATTTCAATTGCATGATAGCTACATTACCGCAAAGATACTTAAATTTCTCACTTTAGTCATAGTATTCGTTCGCTTTTCTTGTGACTTATCAGAATGTGCTATCACGGGTGATCGAGGTGTTCTTATACTCCGGGGTTCTCCTGCGCCACTTCTAGGCGACGCATTAGTGGTTGAATGCCTATTAAAATTGAATTACAAAAAATAGCTTACGTTCTGTAATATTTAGAAATAAGAACGGAAATTTATTTTTCCAGCTTACCTATTTGGTTGTACTCGGTTAATATACGTATTTACTGGCGATGATGTCACATACCACTCAAATTGTTTCTTCTTCTGCGGGGTCTTAGGAGCTTGAAAATAGATTTTGGTAGTTTTTAAAACAAAACAATAAATAAAAGTAACCTAAAAACAAAAACACTAAAGCGATCAGGAAGTAGTAGGGTGAAATAGCAGAGAAGAATGCAATAAATATATAAATGCTATGATGCAACAACAACATTAATACTAATGCTACGTTATAGCCTCGACAGAACTAAGGAGGCCTGGCGCATACTCCACCACGCTTCTCCAGGGTGGATTGGTGAAAGGCTTAGCCAACACAAGTGTCTGAATTTGTATGCCGCCCGAAGATCTCCACAATAGCTTATTGATTGCTATATAATGGTAACAACTGGTACCGACGACTTTATGAAGCGTTCATGTTTTTATGCCGTTGTTGCTTATCTCCCTTGATCACTTGGGATCGACGCAAGACGCCGGGTAAACTCCACTGAATCATATCAAAGTCCATAACTACTTAATATCTCCCTTGCATGCTGATGTGTGTGTGTGTGTGTACCTACCTTTTGAGCCCTTTATACCAGAGTAGAAGTTTATTCATAATTTAATGTCATTTCTGATCTAACGAATAAACAGCAATGCATTAAGTTTAATTAAATTACAAGAATTTCTCAACTAACCATGTCGATAAAATTACAACACTTATTTTCATAACATAAATGTGGCATAACTTTTGCGCAACGCACCGCCAACGGCCACGAACAGTCTTTGAAAAACTCAGTACATCGTCTGCAGCAGAACAATAGTTTCCACAATGTTTTTTTTCTATTACTCGGACTTTCAATCACATCTTCGATTGGAGCAGTTGTTAATGCACACTCTTTCATTTGAGTTAATGGTACTTTCGGTTTTAAGGTCAAGTCGCACGACGATAGAAATTTCTCATCATCCAAATCTGAATTCGCAACGTAATAAAAATAATATTATTATGTAGTGTTACAAAAATAGACGAGGAAAAATTTATTGGCGGTGCGTTACGTATTGAACTTTGAATACGAAAGGGAAAGAGGTTTAAATAAATTTGTACCTTTTACCAACGAGTCGTCTCTATTTCTCGAGGCACTGGGCCTAACTGGAGAAGTATCAGAACGAGATTTCCTTTGAATCGGAGGTGAAGGTGACAATGATTTGCTAAGCGAAACCGGTTTTGACCTTTGCGTTTTCTCAGCTATTGAGTATACTCCATAATGATGATTTGGTAATTGATCTAAATTACGATACATGTTTTTCCTGAAACGAACTTTACTATATTAGCTCAAATATTTGACTTATATAAAAGTATTAACTGTCTTATTATACTGTTTACCTATAAAGATTTCCCTGTTTTATGAGCCAAGCTTCAAGATGTTCTAACCAGCCCTGAAAAAAACATTGATTATGAATGATACAGGATTATAGTTCTAGCAATTTTTAATAATCCATGTTTTTGTTCTGGCAATTTTAATGTTTTGTGTGCTTTTGAATTATGAGAGAATTACCTGTTGTTGTCCTATTACAGATCCTGGTCGACAAATTCTCATCCAACCAATAGCCTCTCGAGCTGTCATCCGATAATGCTTCATTAAGTAACAACCAATCAATGACCCGGTGCGACCTAGGCCTGCCTGAACAATGATTTCATGAAAAGTGACTGTGATAGATATTTTAAATATAGAGATCTTCATTACTTGTTGGATACCTACCTACATTTTACAGGAATAGCCAATAAAAAGGAGTTCTAACAAGACTCCATGCTAAAATACAGGGTTACTCTTCACAGGAATAATGCTCAGTGATTCTGCTTCTTTATAAATAAACTATAGGTATTTCGGTACCGATATAATTCTACGCTATAATATTTTACGAGAAAAATTTTACCTATAAATCTACATGTTAGTCTTATTCTAGTATTTGACAGTAATTTCGCTTTTGAATCATTAATCTTCATAAATAGTGTAGCTAAATACACTACATAATAAACTCGTAACCTTGCAATGAACTGCTATAGCTCCATCGGCCTTTTCACTTATTTGAAGAAATTTCATTAAAATATGCCTCGGTGGACATGTGCCATCAGGAAAAAATAAATCATAGTGAACTATACCCATGTTACTGAAACTAATTCAAATAAAATAATGAATTACTCAATAATAAAAATAAAATCGTAAATGAAAGAAATTCTTAGGGTCCACTATTCATACAAATATTGTATAAAAGGTATAATAAGTTTTACATACTATTCTTCATTAGATTGAAAACCCGCTTCGCTTTCAGACATCTGTGCCTGCTGGCCTTCCGCGACCGAATTAGAGCCGAGAGAAAGTAAAGAAAAATACAGACAAGAAACTAGGACGACTAACTTCAAGCTTATCACGTAATTATGGTAGCTTATTTAAACTACATTTTTTAAGCTCAATTTTCCTGTACAAATAACGAGACCTAATTATTTTTTTTAAATTATTGTTCGTTTGTTTAGATCTCGTGGGAGAGAGGATGAAAGGTTGTAGGCGATATTTTTATAACAATCAACCGATTTACTTGAACGTTCGTTACTTGAATTGATTTGTGATTGTATTACGATTAACGTTTGGAATGACTTTAAATTTAAATCGCGCAAAATATTAAATTAAAAGCATGAGTTTCTTGATGAAGGTAGTCACCAAATCTTTTGACGGATTTTTAAAAGTTTATATTTAACAAATAAATTATATACTTACACTGAACTATTGTATAGTCTTTTATTCAATCTTATAACTATCTGGACATCGTTTTCCAAAAAATAGTCAATATACATTTCAGGAGGGTGGTACAAATTGACACTATAGTCCACTGGTCCGATAAAGGCCAGAAATTTACCTAGAATGGTAAAAGAAAATTAAAAGACTATAGTATTTTTTTTTCTCCGTGCAGTTTGGGTCATAAAACGTCGGAGCGGTAAAGTGAGTATTTTGCTCTCTCTCCCACTCATGAGCATTATGGGAGGGCATAGTTACCTACTCATGTTTTAATTTAAACATTCATTGCAATGTGATATCTGTGGGTAATTATCGATGTTAATTTTCTGTCAAGTGAACACTAAAATGTAATTGAAGATATGTAATAGAAAACAAACATAATTAAAGATACCTGGTACTATCCAATTTAGATCTCCGCCTTGAATTTTGCCCAGTCGTTCATAATCGTCATAGTTAAAATCTTGAAAGTTAAAGAACCCTAAACTTCTAGCTTTACAAATAGCTTGCAGACAGTCCAATAAAGTTATAGTATACGACGACTCACCCTGAGTTGCGTCTTGGAATGGCCTAGACAGAATAATTTTAACAAGTAGGTAGACCGTATTCCGTTGACTTATTTGAAATTGTATGGAAAGGTATTTTTAAGTTTAAATATATATCTACACCAAATGTTAGACTTACAAGATTACAAATTAGATTTTCACACTTACAGATAATTTTGACCATGAATTTGTAGTGGTTTTATTGCGTCTTTTGCTGCCAAACTTAAATATATTACACCATAACATCCTAAAAGAAAAGCTGCGTTGGCTTTCTTCTTCGGATCTATTGAAGTATAGTGAACAATGGCTATCTGCTTTTTTAAATACACCTTTAATTTTTCATCCAGAATCGTACAATATTTGTAAACACAACCCAAATTTAGTGGACCGAAATCTGAATAATAGTTCTCATAAATTAACTGATCATCGATTGTAAAGTAATGTGCTTCTGAAGAATCCTTTAGGGCTTTTCCCTGTCTAACTGTAGCAAAATAAAGAACGTTCTTTATATATTCTGCAATAAATAAAATATCTGGGGTTCGCGTCATAGTAATATTACTCCATCTATCATTTGATCATTCATTGTCAGAATTATTTTTATTAAGTATTATTATAAACTTTTCAGAGAGTAAGACTGTATGATTTCTCAAAATTAGTATAAATTGTAACATAAATAAAGCAAAAATAAATTGTACAAAAAATTACAACGTCACAAATTACATATAACTTTTTAAACTCAACCAGTATCTCAACATGATACGGCTTTTGTCAAAACTAAGCAACAATTCATAGGCAATTCCTAAAGTAGACGTTGTGTGTCCTATGTTATGAAACAATTATAAACCCTGTAATAATGGAAGACAAAGTTTGGAACAAAAGGATTTAGTAGCAACGGTAGATAATTGTAGGAGAGTAAATCAAACTTAAAATTAGATCATAACTTCAGTGGCTATTATTATTAAATGCTAAATAATATTAAACGATTTGTATGACCAAAGAAATGGCAGACTTTGCTTAGAACAGAATTAATCCGGTATTTGTTTATTTTGTACAATCGCTAGAACATTATGTTTTACGTTTTTGAACGTAGTTTCGGTTTGTCATATCTATTTAATGTCAAATGTCATTGTCATAGTTTATTGTAATTATGGCAACCCAAGTCTTTTTCCGGTACGCAAGGTAGAGTGTCAAAGTGTTCATGTTGTTAATTTTGTGAATCTCTTATTATTTTTGTGATCTTCTAAGATTTTGTGTTCGTAATATTCTAAATAATATGCTGGTGCAAAATTCATTTTGTTTTAATCCGCATTTCAGGTCCGTATTTACCACGAAACCATGGCCGATGTTGATGTGTAAGTGTTATTTATTATTATTAAAATTTGTACTGTTCATCTCTTTATAGAGAATTTCTTTATAATGGTCCGCAATTTACGCAAAAGTTATGGGTTGATGTTATTTAATCACCATTTCATGAAAGAACATGGTTGTAAACATAACCTGTAAAAATATACGTACATGTTTTATTCCCGATTTATTTCCCATTTTAAAATGTTTTAATTTTAATGTTTTCTTAAATAACTAATTTATAAATAAATTTATATAACCAAACCAAATAAAATATAAACTTAAATTTTGTAACTCTTACAAATTATGTGAAACTTCTTTGGTGACAATTAATTATACTGTAATTTCCAATAAAATCTGTTTCTTTTCTTGTCACCAGTGTTAACCAGTTGAATTGTTTTTCATTATAAAGAACCTATTCGAAGTGAAACGTGTTTTTAGTGAGGTTGCCCCCAACCCCGTCTTGAGCGGCGGTGCCATGGATGTCAACACAGCCCTGCAAGAGGTACTGAAAACTGCCCTTATTCATGGAGGTCTCGTTCATGGGCTCCATGAGGCTGCCAAAGCTCTAGACAAGTAAGTAGACTTGTATTTCCACTCGTAATTAAGTTAAACTTTTCAATATGTACTACAAACTGTCACACAACAAAAGTTCAGAAACAAATCATACACTTAAACCTTTGGCATTAATTACTCTGACCATTTGTAAAATCCATATTAAAATCTCTCCAGTTATTTTAATTGACCGATGATTCTTTTGTTTGTATTGTCCATGTGACCGTCGACAATCTAGTTTGGTGGTATGAGTGTCTGTTTATTTATTTATGGGTCATTGTGTTTCCATTAATTATGGCAGTGGAAGTAACTCAATATTCACATGGTGAGTGACTGTTCTAGTTGCCTGCCATGTGGAAATATCTAGCTCAACTTATGATTTGCTGGATACCTTCTATTGCCGAAATCAATGCATACACATAGTACCACATACTTGCCCCTGCAAGATTGTGGCCTCCCAAGTGTGCTACATGAATACAGTTTATTAGAATACTAGTGACCTGCCCTTGCTACACACTGGTGCATGTGTACAATACTGAGTACATTATTTTGATAAATCTTCTACGGTTCAGCCTGCGTTTACGATGTAAGCGGAAAAAATGTAATTATTTACGACATCACATTAGAAACCTCAAAAATAACAGTATTTCTCCACTATTTCATATTATTATACATATAAACCTCCCTGTTCAATCACTCTATCTATTAAAAAAAAACTGCATCAAAATCCATTGCATATT
>DWKC01000734.1:0-11667 GCA_018249195.1 Racta chiria
AAATTCATCAAAATCGGTCAAGCCGTTTCGGAGGAGTATGGCAACGAAAACTGTGACACGAGAATTTTATATATTAGTTATGTGTGCACTCTACTTTCTATTATTTCTTTAAGACCCTTTTGACCCTTTATCGACATTACCTTTGTACTGATTTATGTGCACATTAATGAGTTTTTGTTGGTGCTTTGGTTGTTGTTGTTGTTGTTGTTGTTGTCGGCGTCGGCGTCGTTGTTGTTGATAATGTTGTTGTTTATTTTTTGTGTACTGATGGTGAATGTTTATCATGATGTGTCCATACTGTCAACGGCACAAACAACCCAGGGATTTCTAGAGCGCGGGTTGAGTTTCTTACCATTGACATACCCCCATAAAACACATTAAATACTTAATTCTTTTGTGTTGCTAAATAAACCCTACACAAAATACAATATATATAACTCAAACAAATCTTCCAAGCTCACACTTGGCAGTTTAACTTTTTAGAATAAGTATTGTAAGGTTCCATCTCCAGCCGAACTCTCAACAGCCCAACTCAGTGATTCTGTATTGCCTATTATTGTATATTTCCATCAACTTGCACATGCCTGTTGAATATAGTGAACAGATTTAGAACCGAAATTAACGTTTACCCTTATTGATCATTCTAAGAAAAGCATGTTTAAAATCGCAATAAACAACAAATATACCTGCAAGACATCAAATTGCTCTTTTATTTAAATCGAAATAAAATACAACACATTTGAGTTATTCTTGTCATCATAAAGTTTAAACATTAAATATATACATATAATAAATCTGCAGCTGACCGCCGTCTGTACATGGAAGATTTTTGGAAGAAACTTATAGGGAGGGTTGTAGTAAGGAACAAAAAGCAACTATTTTTAGATGTTTTGTCTGTATTCTGTTTGGTCTGTTTGGTCTGTCTGTTTATTTTTATTCTGTTTATCTGTGCCTTTGTTCTCGCTAATCTCAGAAACGGCTAATCCGATTTGAATGCGGTGGTGGTGTTGGGTTGAATGTGGTTGTGGCTGATATATTGGGCTAAGCTTGGATTGATACTTTAGGATATTTTTTATTAATATTGATGCACAAATAAAAAAGATGTGATAATTTAAATAATCCCGCGCGATTCCGAAATTCAGTGCGAACGGAATCGCGGGCACAGCTAGCATACAATAAATTCAAGTATTTAAACTTTGACTTAAAACCTATGGCTCGCCTCAAGCGCTTTTATTTAGTACATAACGTACAATTTCATACAAAGCAGTGTGTTATAGTCGCTCCTCACGAAGTTTACCTTAACCATTAATATCGTGTATTAATTGCTTGGATAGATCGTTTAAAATTATTAAAGGTCTGCGAACACCATTTTGTGTTTTGGGGATCCGTTTGAGAAATATTATTAGGGTATTCTCCACTCTATCAGCTAAATAGATGGTTCTAGAAATTTCAAATAATTATTTCATACTGAGAAGTTTCTTTCGCCGTTTCCACTCCTTATTATTATGGAACCTTTCCGAAACGGTGGTAGATTCAAAATATTTAAAACCTCTCATCAATACACTTATGAACATGAAATAAACGATTCCGATTTGAATTGGTTTGATTTGATTGATCATAGGAACATCGACCTCACTTAATTAAGTCAAAATATTGCATATTCATGCAATAAGCAGTAAGTCTAAATTATTATTATATAATCAACAAAAAATCACGATAATAGTTCATACTATAAAATTAAAACTAAACCTATTTCAGATACAAGGCTTCAACAGTGTAACAAAACATTAACTGCAAAACCCTGTCGTGTGAGGGGCTTCAATCGCACCTAACAGTTTTTAAGGGTCAAAACATGCCCTCACTGATTGTGTAATATAACGAAATGTTAGATAGTTACCTTCCCCATGAACGCGTTGGCCACGGCGTTCCCGGTCTTGGCCGCCTGCTGGAAGTAGTGCAGCGCCTTGCTCACGTCCAGCGTCACGCCGCGCCCGCCCTGCAGGTACAGCTGGCCCAGGCCCACCTGGAGACAATACTAGCGTTGAAACCTCTGTTTGTTATCCAAGCAAACCCCAGCCTAAGTTAATAGTGTGTATCACGTATAATGTTCATTTAATTGTTACGAAAACCGTAATATTGTTAATATTGTAGTCTCAAATTTTATCCACTGAAGCTCTCATGAGCTGAATAAAACGGACTATAACCAAATAATGGGTCGCCCTGAAAACCAACGGCTGTTGGCTTGCCACGGTCATTTTGCTGAGTGCGTTTTTGTCAGCGCAAGAAATATATTTTTTTTCTTATTATAATATTTCTGTTGGGTTTTTCTGTGTTGTGCTGATGAAATAAACTTATTTTCTTCTAATAAATCTGTAACTGATCGCTGTCATGTCGAATGATCGATGTAAACATGGAAGATATATGGAAGAAACTTAGAGGGAGGGTTTGTAGTAAGGAATAGAACCTAAAACAACTATTTTTAGATCTGTGTGTGTTTGACTGTTTGTCTGTCGAACAACGTCGCGCTACTGTCAGAAACGGCTGATCCAATTGGAATACGGTTTTCACTTATGTATTGGGCAAAGCTTGGAATAACACTTAGTGGTATTTTTAATCAAAGATACACATAATAGAAGACACGAATAAGGGGTTATTGTATTGCAAACAATGCACAAATAAAAACGATCTAAGAATTTAAAGAATTACATTTATACAAATTCCGCGCGAACAAATTCGCAGGGACCGCTTTTACCAAAATAAAATGAATGGTGTCAATAAAACGCGTCTGTCGTTGATGAGGCCTAAATTGCATTCAAATTTATTATGCAACTTAACACTAAAATACTGACATGGATAATGTACAAGCTCGTACAGTTTAGGTACACAGTTTGAGGTTATGAAATAACATACAGAATAAAAGAATTATGAAACAACAGACAATAAGTACACGACTTAGTACTTTTGCAAGTACGGCGAGCTAGTTGGTGCGGGTCACGTTAGCGTGTGGTAACTAAGTACATTGTGTGGGACACTCCATAAATTTAACACTTTGTAGTTTTTAGGATACTTTTGATATAGTGGCACAATTAACCAGACGTCGTTTCCGCACGACCGCCAAGAACCGAGTCCGATATAATTTTTTTTATTTTGCGTCCAAGCGAGCGGGTTGGAATGTATTCTGAACTACCCTCCGAGAAGCAGAGAGGGAGGTGGTGAATACTCATGCATACCAACGGCCGTCTACGGCAGGTTGGTTATGTGGGACTCACTTTGTTAACGTACCAGGGGAACCTAAGCGCCTTTATACCCACTAAACACCTGTAGTTGGCTACGGTCCTATTGACCTCGAGCCTTCATCGGAATAGTAAGACGACTAAGCAGAACATGTTAACCGATTCGCATCACCATCGACAGAATAGTTGACTGACATGAAGTGGAAATTCTGACACCTTCGATTCCGCCACTACTTGAAGCTTATCATTGTGACAATAAATCTCATCTAGATAGATCAGGGTGTCTTAGAAGGCCTTAGAAGCTGACGAGGTTGATGCTACTTCCGCTGGATTATGCCTAATCTAAATATGAATATGCCACTGTTTTCGTAGTGGACCCCATTGTCGCGTGAGGCATGGAAGACACATATAACACCGGAGAACAAATATTTATCTAACCCGAAAGTCAATATAAACTTAAAAACCTGCCCCGGTAGTGAATCGAATCCGAGACCTGTTGCTTCGCAGGCAGCACCTTTCTTTCAGGGCCGTCAGTAAAAATACTATAAATTATGTAACAGTCATTAACTAAGCCCACGTATTATATAAGTTAGAAACTAACTGATAATTAAGAATTTAGTGGTAAAATGACCATTTCGTACCGTCATTCATAGTTTCATACGCGGATCGCGTCGCTACTTGCTGTGATCTTCAGGTACACATGAGTTAGGAATGTGTTAGACACGGCAGTAAATAAATATTTTAAAAACATATATTACTTATGACAATCTAAACAAGGTTTCGTCGTTTTCTTTATACGGGTGCTCACAATATATATTTTGTATTCCGATGTTTCGAATGAGTTGTATGGTTCATGGTTAGTTAAGGTTCGACTAATCCATGCAACTGTTTCTTAATATTTTATTGTTATTGTATTGATCTAATTTGGCGAAATAAATATTTTTTTTCTTCCTTTGTTTCTTCTTTGCTGACCAGGAATATGTTGTTCTGCAATTTTTTTAACATGCATGTATCCACGTCAAGTTTATCAGATCTTAAAATTTAGCTATCTTCAGTTGATACACGTTAAAACCTTCTATGAAAGCTTTTCAATCTCTCCAATTGTTTCACTGATCCCTTAGTGTTCAAAATCAGGATTCTACCTTTATTTTTTTTCAAGTATTTTAATAGTTACTCTGTTAATCGTGACTGAGACGAATCCAATAAGCCAAATATCATTCAAATCGGTCCAGTCATTTTTGAGATACAAAAGTGTAACAAACACGATTTTGGACATAGATATATATGGAAGGAGATATCTAGATATACAATCTTTCTTGAAATCTACAATGATAAATAAATGCGATAAAATCATAAGCGAAGGGTTCTAAAATGCCCATCGAAAAAAGATTTAAATTTAAAAATTTGTTAAGAAAAAACGCTTCCTCCCTTCGCCGGTCGTGTATTGGCCAACAAAATGTATGTGACATTTTTGTCATTATAAAAAGCAAACCTGCTTGAGGTTATGTATACGTACGACTAATGCCTATTTCAATGTTAGTGAAGTGAGATATACCGCCATTAATTTTCCGTGAAAGGTCGTTTCGTTTTCAATAAATAGCTTATTACGATATATTTATATACACCTACGACATATTTATTATTGTATCTAGTGTACTATAACCTATATCTATATCTATATCTGGTAATATCTGTAGTCACTGTTCTTTGACTTGGGGTTACAAAGTGTCCTATGTATCTCACAATGAGTACTTGTATACTTAGTAGTAGTATTTGGTTGCCGTGTCTAATCCTTTCTAAGCTGCACCCCTAAGCCCGCACGTACGGCACCTCGGTGGGGGTACCAGAAATAAAACGCCATTGCAATCCACAGACCTTACAGTTTACTACAAGCAATGAAGTCCATACTATTGGCGGTGGTGCTGATCGCAGTGGCCAGGGGGAAGCCGACGGGAGAAGATGACGTCATTGGTTCCGTCATCGGCGTGGTGAAGAGCTGTGCTGAGGGGAACGTCACCCTGTGCTTGAAGGTGTGTTGTGTTGTGATGTGATTTTAGGAGTTTGTAGGACTTGATAAGATATCAAAAGCAGTGATCGCTCAGAGATTTTAACGATTGTTTCCCAAACGCGAGAGGCTTATTTAGAACCCTGTCCTTGTCAATAGATATCTGCATATTAGAAATATAATTATCGCTTGTTTCGGGAAACATTGTACGGAAAGTTGCTGGAGTTCTATATAAAGTTCTCAAAGGTGTGTTATGCATGACAATAAGCTCTTCGTCAACGTGGTGGCATGTATCTTACGTTGAGCCCAGTAGTCAGACGGTTAGGGTTTTCGATGATAAGGACTTAATTAAACTCAATAGAACATCACCAAATCTTAATAAAAATAGTTATAGATTATCAAAGCTATTATTAATTAATGTGACGGATTTGTGTTAGGTAATTTGAGAATAAGAATTATATTATATTTAAGTGTTTAAATATTTAAGTGTATTTTTTAAGTAAAGTGATGGTGACTAATAGATGGATGGTTGTAATGACCCTAGTTGATAGTGACTTTCATGCGGAGCGCGGGGTCATAGGTTCGATTCCCAGCCGGGACAGCCAGTTGTGACAGAATATTTTTTGTTTTCAAGATACATCTATGAAGATGTTTACTTACTTTTCCATACTCCCATTTCATCCGCGACAATATCCTATCACGAAGGTACGAGTGTGTAAGCTTTATAATTTCCACAATCTTGAGAAATCATTAACTAGAAATAGTGAGACTGAGAGAGCAGTATAGAAGAGAGCTATAAAAGAACTATCAAGCACGTATTCCAGAGCACTATAGAAGAGAGCTATAAAAGAACTATCTAGCACGTATTCCAGAGCACTATAGAAGAGAGCTATGAAAGAACTATCTAGCACGTATTCCAGAGCCCTATAGAATTATGTTGTATTATAAAGCCGATGATAGTTAAGTACTGTCTATGAGACCTTAGGCTCTATCACAGATTTTTTTATAACTTATTTTTATTAGTTTCATTAATCATGTAGGTAAGGTCTTGGTATTGTTAACTTCTTAACTTCCATTAAGTCGTTGAGTGAGCTTTTAGTTCCTAAGAAGAAATAAATTATTTAATTTCGATTTTGAACAGGATTTTATGTAAATAATTCTTCAGATAAATCGAGATAAATTAGATGATCGAGCAAAATGTCAATAAATATATACGGAATAAATTTTATACTAGCTGACATTTCGCGGAAACTGGCCATATTCTGTCAAACCGAAACACCGAATGACAAAGTATAAAAATTTCCTTACTAATTACCGTATTAAGTTAAACTCTTTTTTTTAAATAGTTCTTTACTGCACACATTAATTATATAAAGAACCTCTAACACTATTAATAAGTATTAACCCACGATATATTACTATCACGCACCATTTTACACACGATACTACTTAATATGTGTTTTACAGGAAAGAGCCCTGAGGTACGCCGAAAACCTAGCAGCTTCGAGAGAGCTGACCATTGTTGATGGGATCAGCTTATTAGGAACAGGATCCCCTCGATCAGCCAGGTCCTTTGAACCACTGCCCGATGAACCCAGGGCTAGAGAGAACCAGGTGGAAACCAGACTTGTAGACGCTGCTGCTGACTTCCTGGAAAACCACGTGATTCAACTCCGTGTACCCAAAGGCACGATTGAGGATGTGAAGCGGTCGCTTGAGGAAGGTTAGTATTGTTCTATATAAATGTGATTCTGAATTATTTGGATGACGAAGGACGATACTTTATGAAGGTTTGCGGGGCAATGGTTAATATAGAATATATTATATTAACCATTGCCCCTATATAATATCTATCTTCAACTTTACCTTTGACTGTATAAATACTTAAAATCTGAATCCCGGTCGTTACGACAATAGATAAATAGACGTTTCAGATATTATACAATTAGAAACAAAATCTTAGGCTACTTTTTAAGCTGATATCGGACAGCTTTATAAAATCAATGATAACTTTATGTTCTCAAATAATTTCAGATAACAGACGTTTGTTGCTATGTAATTCACTCTTACTAGAACATAGTTCTAAGTACTTTATATTTTTTGCAATTTAAAAAAAATATTTAGAACTTATCCTCAAGCCTGTTCTTATAGTTCAGCAGATAAATCATTCCTTTAACATAATACCTAAGAGAAATTAATTGTCTGAGATATGCTAACATATTACGATGCCATTCATTAAAACTAACTGTATTAACTTCATCTTCTAAGTCGGTCACTCTTAGCAGAGTGGCCGTGGTCATTTATTGGTCCTCTAGCGATGCATTGCCATACAGTTCTACTTCTGGCGGAGTGAGGACAATCGTTAATGTTGGAGTGCGTCAATGATTTAATAAGATCTGCCTATCGTGTTGGAGACCGCCTACGCGATCGGTTTCTCTCAACTATAATAACTATACAATTTATAAAAATATCTCTAATCCGGCTTCAATAATTTTCTAAATCATTCATTCAAATCTAGAACACTAGTGAAAAACAAATTTAATTCATTAGACTCGCACTACTAACTTCAAAGAGTTTAAACTATAACTATAAATAATTATAAAACACTTCGTCTCACTGTTATATCATCAAAAGATCAAAGTCGTAACATTCGCGAGACTCCAACTGGAACACTTTAATTAACAACACGTACGAGCGTGAAAGCAACTCCAAAACACGATCAAAATACTACGCGTCTGATAAACTTGTTAAGATTGTTAAGTAGAATGAAAAAAGTAAAAAGCTTGAAGCGTTAATAATTTGCAGACACATAACATAAAAGTCAGTGTTGATAAAGTACCTCTTCGAGACATTGTAGTTAAAAACAAAGAATTATTTATAGAAATCATTGATACATACGTTAATTAATAAAATTTATTGGATCCTTTTTGTTTTTACTAATTAGTTACAAGTGCTAATGATGACAGCAATAAGTAACTAAAAAAACATTAGCAAAATTATTCTAATACTACAAAGTTAAATTATAGTATTACTATATGTAAGTAACGAAAATATAAGTTTTATTATCTAAAATTAATTAAGAGTATCGCAGGATACAATAAAATTAAAAACGCTAATTTTTTAACCGTGTCGAAATTAAATAAATAAATAAAATCGAACGTGTAAATTTTACGTTACATTTCAGAATAAAAGCGTACTTACCGTGAAAATTGAATCAGGGCAAATCTTTATCTAATAACAACATTAAAATCGAACATGCCAATTATGAAACTGATATAATCTTGAAGATAATAGGATATACTTAGAAATTTGATTGATCGTGGGTAACTTTATATCTATCATTAGACAATGAGATAAAAATTACAGAACTTTCGTTACGAGATTAAATTTAAACGAACATTCATTATGAATGAAGGAAACTTTGACTGCGGCCCAGATAATGGTAGTACCAAATTTAAATTTAATGTAGATCTGGTTTTAACTACTTTAAGTTAAGGACCCAAATATAGTTTAAAAGATTTTCAATTCGGTCTTAGACTCCAATAACTTAATAAAAGGTTTGCAATTAGGTAACAATTACTTAACAATTCCTATTCTTCAATACACAAATACTAACGATGATTTAGGTACACAATCGACGTGAAAGCTAATAATAGCCAATTATTTTAATTTGTTTATATACCATTTTAGTTCCACTATCATTATACACGGGAATAAAATACACGTTCATTAAACAATCAAACAAAAACGATGTTTTTTATGGAAGAACCACTTTACAGATAAAATAATTATGTGAATCATGTTTACTAACTATAAATTTAAGCATAACGTCATTTGTATACTAAGTTGTACAACAATTGTATCTGTGTAGAAAGAATTAGAATTACAAAAGTATGTAATACACGAGGTAATGCACAAAGACGTTTCATTTAGTAGGTAATTTTTAATTCAGTAAAACGAATCTTATTACATAAATATTATAACACAAAATAATATATTCGTATTTCTAACATTGTCCTTAATACGGATATAATAGATGCCGAGGTCAAAATCCTACTTATAAATTTAATGAAAGTCTTACGTGATATTACCGCGGTATTAAAAAGCTTTCGTTATATAAAAACAGGCCACGATTTAATTCTGCAGATCACGCCTTCAATAGTTGAATTAAATGGGGGACCGAGAACAAGTAAGAGTTATGAGAAAATAGAAAGTCCTTCGTCACGATGGTTGCTAAATTTATTAAACGCATGTGTAATTATGATAACCGCAAATGTGTAATTAATTCAAATGGAATTAAAATAAATTTCGAAATGAATACTATAATTGTAAGCCACTTCCGTATCAAAGATCAGCTCCATAAGAGGACGCTAGAAATCGTAATGGCCAAACGGGTCTCGTAGTTTCTCTAACCTATTAACAAGACTTATTATCGTGGAAAGCGGATGAAGTAAGTCCAGTTTTTGCTAGATTTCCATAGTACTAGACAAATATGTAGGACTCCATGTAACTAGTTTTCAAGACCGCCAATGCCAATCGAAATCTTGATAGAGTAAAAGTTACGCTCCAGGCGGATTCTCGTTAACGAAATATGGAAGTGGGTTCTGAGCTTTCGAAATGTAACGTCGGGTAATCGATGCACTTTCTAGATAAACTGGGTTCTTATGCAAACTGGACGTAACATCATGAATTACAATGAAAGCGACACTTGTTTAAATTTCAGTGCGTGATTCGAGAATTTGAATCGGAATTCCGAATTCGTGACAAACTATGTTGTTTGTGTACTGATGTTTGGAAATCGACTGTTGAATTCAAATGTAATCTAAGCTTGCTTTTATGAATCCATTATTTTCATCCACTATTTTATAATCATACAATACGTTATATAATAATTTAGAAAGCGAATAAAATTCAATAAAATCTTTTCTCTTATAGTAATTTACAAAATACTTAATTGCTTTTGCAAACGTTGTTTAAACTCAATCTATGAAGGTTTTTTGTTTAATGGGGTATATTTTACCATAATTACCATAATGTTACTGCTTATATTGTTTTTCTGATTCTCTTTTTTTATTTTCTCACAATTCGCTTTTAACTTTTTTAACATAACATCTATTTATGTTGATCTCGTAGTTGTCACCCACTGTATGAATGTTTGAAGAAACGATAGAATCAGTAAAAGTGTTTGTCGATCATATGCGATAAATGCCTGAGTTTCGTTCTTGACTGTTACCCAAACGTGTACACTGTTCACGTCTTGACCTAAAGACATGTCATGCGGTGTCATTAGTAGTAGTATTTACGCTTTCGGCTTTGCTTTACAGAAACAAAATGTTATTAAGTTCTTTTGTTTACTCCATTAATAGTATTATAACATAAATTATTCCAACACGTAATTGGTCGCAAAACAAAACATCATTAGAATATATTCACTGATTCTACTCGCTACTACTTCGCCGCAAACTCTTTGTGGTGTTTGCTTCCATGCATATCATGGTTGGTGGCTAACTAGATTAATTGTAAGTTATTGTTGCATTTAA
This sequence comes from Racta chiria, assembly GCA_018249195.1. NCBI lineage: Eukaryota > Metazoa > Arthropoda > Insecta > Lepidoptera > Hesperiidae > Racta > Racta chiria. The sequence continues at coordinate 10,779 of DWKC01000734.1, forward strand.
TTAGATCAGCAAAGCACTCATCGTATATTTTCGCCTGCTCAAGTATGTCAGAATAACAACGCTACTTACTACTTCTCAAAAATTAATAGAATACCCAAAGGCGTTTGATAAAGCTTGTTTATAAATATGCAATGGGAATCGATGATTGCTTATTGTGCTCCCCAGAACTAAATTCTGTTACATAAGACTTATGTCTGGCACGACTTACGTAAAGTTTTTTGTTCATTGCAGGTCGTGGCAAGAAGAAGAAGCTAAAACAACTGCTGCCCATCTTTGCGCTTCTCCAGCTGAAGATCCAGTCTATGATTCCATTGTTCCTCGGTATCATCGCCTTTGCTGCTATCAAGGGTCTGATGTTGGCGAAGGCGGCACTCCTCGCTTCAGCTCTACTTCTACTGAAAAAGCTGCTCTCTAAGAATGACCACCATGAAAGCTATGAAGTAGTTGCCCATCCTCATCATGATGAGCATTTCAGCCACGGTGCTGGTGGCGGTGGTCACGGGGGCTGGGGAAGGTCACAAGACGCTCAGAACCTCGCTTACAGCGCGTACTCCAACTGATACCTAAGATTTATTAGTCTGTTAGTCTAGCTCGGACCTCAACGTTGAGTTTTAATTTATTGCATTATTTAATAATTTATTTAAATTATTGAATTGTTTTTCAAATAATGTTCTATGAAGTTCTCTGGGCTATGATTCTTTGCGTCGCCAGTATTGTATTTTTTACTCTGTACCTGTTTATATAATTGTGATTTCTCATTTTATTATTTTATTTTATAGTACAAATATTACATTTATAAGTTTTTATAGCTTTAATATTTTAATTCATTTAGTTTACTTATTGTATGTATTTACTTTATTTATTTTTGCTTCCGTTCATATAAAAGCTT
>DWKC01000735.1:0-11663 GCA_018249195.1 Racta chiria
TATCATTGTTTTTTTTTACATTCTATAATTTAGTGCTTGACCTCGATCCCGCCTGATGGTAAGCGGCAATGAGGTCTGAGATGGTAAAACGTATGTTTACATTTATTTGAAAATGGTCCAGAGGCTTCCAACAAAATGGTCTGACTAGATCACACATGTAAAAACGCCAAGCTGGTACACAATCGACACCGTAGCCACTGACAGAGGCCGACAGAGACATCTTGTACGCAAATTGCTCCATCTCTTAGGAGTGTTATGGCTTACTACGCTATACACCACAGCGCCATCTCTTATTAATAACACTGAATTATGAGACAGAGTTATTTGGTAATTTGCCTGTACACTACTGTAAAAGACGGTGGCAACGCTTCAGACAAGAATTAGCATTCCTCTATACACTACCAATTTCATTACATGTCTCTTCTCAAACGATGGAGGCCTAGAGCTGCTCCAGTGCGGATTGGTGGAGAGGTTAGTGGCCGAGCCAAGTGTCGGAGGTTTTTATATCGCCCGAATGACTCCGACATGGCTTAACGATTGCTATCTAACGATAACTTTACGGACCCTCTGAAGCACGGAAGCGCTCATATTTTAGATCACATACGATCGTAGCAAGCCGCTGGGCTATCAACACTTCATTCATTCCTTTGCACATCTCACTTTACTTTTCATTTCATTAGTCATTTCAAGTATTTTTCATTGTCACTGTAATATAACACAGTAAACTACTTTTATAGTGATTTAAACTCGTTTAGCGATGATTATGGATGCAGGCGTGTTGAATATTATTCTGGCGTCCTGGTTATTTTAATGCATTAGAACAAAAGTACATAATCTCCTGAAGTGCTGCGGAGGCGCGCGCTTGCTTAGCTCACGAGTGCCACCACGCTCAATCTACAACAGTTTCTCAAAGTGTTGCTCGTTAAATTACTGTGAAACTACTTTCGTAGAAGCTGCGAAGCCGCATCGGAGTTGGTTTTAGACATGCATTATTTTATTTTTACGACGTGTAATGTGTTTTTGGTTGATGATTTTTATATGTCTCTGTGAAATACAATAATTTTTGTTTATATTAATACCAATTATTATGTTTGTTGTAAACCTTTTTATATTTCTATACCCAAGTCAATCCGTCTGTCGCAGGTATCTATATCTCTTATACCTTAATCTGTTGAAAGAAAGATAGAAAAATTAAAACAAAAATAATTCTCTTTTGTTTTAATTTTTCTACATATACAATGCAAAAACAATAAAATAATAATAGTAAAATAAATAAAAACAGAAGGATACCATAGAAACTGGCGGAATCGGTCAGATTCAGAGTCACTCAGAGTAACGGAGTGGATGGCCACGCCCTCTGGTCTTATGTGCATGTTGCTGTTTTATTGCGATATTAACATATCTCTATGTTTATGAATACACAAAAAAAAATCAGAAAATTAAATTGTCATTCCATAGACAGTTTTTTACTTTTTTCTTCTTTTCTTTTGAACCGTAAAAGGTAAACCCACGAAAACATTTCTGTGATGAACAGGAATGTTTGCTCTATGTGTCTGGGCGTAAAATATATTCATCTAAGTATGTATTTACAAATATATATGTATTTTTAACAGTTGTCTGATCACCACAGTACAAGTTCACACTTAATTTGGGGTCAGATGGCCGTGTGCGAGTTGTCCAAATATATTCATTTATTTATTCATATTTCCTTCTAGAATAAAACTGAAAAACCGTCCCTAAACCACTATTTTTGTGTTTCATTTGAATTGAATTACATTTTGAACGTAACAGCCTCCGTTATTTTTTGTTGAGAAACACTGACCCACCATTTTCAGAGATAAACTCCGCTGTTGAAAATGTGTGAAAAGATGCAAAAATATTCCACGGTTTAGACCCGTATTCAGTTTATGCAGCTTAGAACACTGTAACTGATGTTTTAAACGCAAACAGTTTTGGTATATCTTCACTGCAATTACATTTGAGGGAAAAAAGGTATAGAATATATAGTTGTTTCGAATTAAGCTGGGCTTAGTAGAGAAACGTTTACTATTTCAATACTGTTTTAGAACAAGATATATGTGTATTGAAGCGAAAGGTAAGCGTACGGTACTTCAAGATAGATAATACGCAACGGAAAACATCGGAAACAATTTGACATTATAAAGTTAAATAAAATTAACAATTTCAACTTTATTGCTATGAAATAAATGTCAATGTCATTTCTAACAAAAAAAATAGTTGCAAAAACGTGCGCCAACGTTTTGAAGAACTATACAGAGCTGTATAACCCTCCTAATTTTTAAATATAAAAAATAATAAATACGTTTGTTTATTAATAACTAACTGACCCGGCAGATTTTGTTCTGCAATAAAATATCATCATATCATTCGAAACTAGAAAAATAATGAGACATTTGGTTAATGTATCAACATTTTCAGTTGTAACTCATCAAACATGAGGCCGATCGCTATAATTTGGTACTAAAACCCTTTTCAGAGAATTCTGAGCAGAGTTCCCGAAACCATCAGTGCTCAATCTCCTACCATTTCAGAATCCATAAAGGGCAAATAAAAATCGATTTATGTACATTATTATTAAATAAACAATTCTAAATTCATTTTTTTTTGACTTTCAACCTTAAGCCGAAGATCTAAAGCCTAAAGCTGGATAAGTGAGATGTTAGTTCCTGTCAGCAAAATTAAAGGCGCAGTCAGAAGGTGAATGAGTGACCGCTAGTGGAAAAGTGTCAGCTCTTCCGTGCTTCGTGGGACATGTAAAGCCGCTGATAGCAGTTGTTAATTGATAATAGGGCAGTCAGTCTTGCCTCGCATTCGCCATCAAAAATTCTGATATGATAGATGACCACAAAACCTCCGAACAGTCCGCCTTGAAGCAGCTTCGTAGAGTTTGCCCTCATCCTCAGCAATTACGAGGAAAGACGGGCGGGCTGTTGACCTCTAATGAAATCTGGATAATAAAGCCCGTTACTCGACCTATAAACTGGCTGAAAATATCAAAGAAAGAATTACACCAATCTCTGCGGAATTTCGGTGAAATTTTGGGGCGCACTGCAGGGAGCTGACCGCAAAATGCCTTCCCAGCATTTCTCCGCAACTTGAAATGGATTCTAACCTCGGCTTTAATTCAGTTTCAGGTGATTGTTACGTGAGGCTTCATTTGATTAGGTCATAATTGGAAAACGCCTTTATAATTACCTACATACATGTGTAGCACACGCCTAGAATGTCATACAATGACAGATGCGTTGATGTGAATGATCTTCAGTCATCAGTTGAACGGTGTAGTTGGTAGTGACTCTGCTTCGAGAGGTCTCGGATTCGATCCCCGATCGCAGCAAACATGTGGCAGATGAATGTTTATTCTTGGGTTGTGAGTGCTGATTGTGAGATTGTGTTGACGTTTTCGGGCTTTGAGTATAGTTTTTTAATTGTTAATAGTGTTATATATGCCAGCCACGATACAAGGAATCCAATTGTCATGTATGAGTATGTATTACATTTAGCCTATCTTTCTACTGTAATTAACAATATATCAAAAAATAATAGCATATTTTAGCCGTAGTGTTCAGTTGAGTGCAAACACAGACAATATTATATAAAGTAGCGCCTCAAATGCTTCAAACCTCAAAGTAACATGACATGTTACTTCACGCCTTCGTCACGAGGCTTCTCTATCACGATTGACGTGAATGAAAATGTTGTTACCGAGGATTTATGAGTTTAAGTTTAAGATCGAACAACATGTTTAAGGCGTGATAATGTTTCGGAGTTTTGAGCAGCATGTAAGATGTTTTGGCATTGTATAAACACGCTTATGTAATTTTCAAACTATTTTATGTGACTATTAGAAATCAACTATCACTTACTACGGTAAAGGAAAACAACGTGAAGAAGTCTTAACATATGGTAGATCCAAACGTAAACCGTAAGATAATCAACATATTAAGAGGTATTTTCTTATTAACTTTTTATTCCCACTTTTTATCGTTAAATTTTACAAATTTATTGAACATCCTATATTAAACATTTATTATTCTTAAATTCAATAATATCACATACAGATCATCCAGGATTTTGTCATGAAAAATTAAAAATATTCACATCCTTTTGAATTTTTCTTAAAAAATACCAAGTAGTACTTATTTATATAATTAAATCAAGTACGGAACGTTTTTTGCAAATTTCTAGCAAATCCGTTGACTTTTAAAAAATCCCTAACAAACTTTCATTCTCAATCCCAAGGGAACTTTGTTATTTTTCAGGATAAAAAGTATTTTGAATGTTAATCCGAAGTACTAATAATAACTTTGTCAGGTTTTCACGTGATGTGCGTTCAGACAGAAAGACAGACAACATTTTAAAAAATATATATTCGATTCCCATTTCGTTACGTAAATGCCCCTTCATCGAAATATTTAGAAGAATATTTAATGTACGGACAAATTACAATTTTATTAAAATATAGATAAATAGATGTTTGTACGTCAGCCATTTTGTTTTCGGAATAAAAATCCTATATAGGTAGAAAGTTCCCTTACCCGTTCCCGTTACGTCCCTTGCCTGTGTTTAGTTAAGTAGCTCATGTTAGCTCGGGCTGGCAGCAATGAAACTGTGTTTGTGTTTCAATTAAATCCGTCTAGTTTTCCTGTTTGTCGGGTTCTTTGACCGCCCACTGTTAAATAATTTTCAGTATAAAATCAAATAATCTGTTAATAAATTGTGTAAATTTGTTATTTTTCATAGCTTACAAAGAAGGTTCTGAAATAAGGTTAAGTTCACCTGCGCACCTTTGACTGTCCCACTGCTGGGCAAATGTATGCTCTCACAAAGAACTATGTGGAACTCTCAGGAGTGCATGTTGGGTCTAGACCATTCTCGATGTTGCTCCAAATGTGGAATAGACGGAAAGGACTTCAGCCGACTTACTTACCTAAGGCCTTAACAATTCCTATCTGACAAAAACATCTGACTTCTTTGTGTAAGCGCCTACGGCATGCGCGGGACGCGGGACGAAGGGGATACCGGCGCGGCGGCTGCCTGCGCCCGCGCCGGACCACTCCGGCTGTGGCTATTCAGACGGAGACTGCGTACTCCTAATTAATTTCTATTATGTACAAACTATCCTAAAGTAAGTAAAATTATAATTCAAAAAGGTGTGGGACTTTTTTTGAGATAATCCCGCACACTTTATCTTCACGTGTTTTTCAAAGCACGGAAGCGGTCGACATTTGTGCTTCTGCTTGATACCTTTACGTTTGAACTTCTCTGTTTCTCGACTCAAATACGCATTTTTCAAATCCAATAATATAATCATTGAATTCCATTAAATTACTTGGAAAATACCTGGCAATTTTAAATGGATACAAATTTCGTCACAATAAAAAACGATAACAGTATTTTACTTTAGAATGCCAACAGTTGGGGGCCGGAAGCGACGCGGTCGCAAAAATCAATTTCCGCCCTAGTTGGACGTGTTGACGAGTTATTGCATACAGTTTTTGATGAATTTCGGCAAAAGTTATCCATCACTGTCCGCCATCTGTTCAGAATACAATGCATGTTTCGGCCAATATTCGCGTGCACACATTTTGCGTATTAACTGTCTCAGTTGGGTCAACGTTTTGACCCTGTAAGACCCTCGACCTCTAGGGTGAATTCAACAGTTCACATTCATTCAAGAAACATCTTGCATTAGACCAATTGATCCTATAGTAGACATCGCACGTGATGGCCAATGGGTTTGATTTATGATATGTTGCAATTCCGAATCGACCTTTTTTTTGACTAAATGTTTTGGTAGTATAATGTTTTAAATTCGGCAGTCAGTTAGGCTTTGTAGTTGTTGGCTTTAGGTGAGCCTCAGTTTTGGAATGTGGGAAACACGGCCATAGTCTGATAAGCCGTGAATAGCCTTCGATAATATAATACTATCATAAATCTAAACGCATTAATGGCCCCACATAGAGCAGGAGACACTACTCATAATTGAGGAGGTCTAGAACACAGTCCACCACGCTGCTCCAATGCGTACTAGTGGAAGGCTTAAAAGCTTATGTGTCGGAAGTTACTTAGTAGTCCAAAAGCTTGCGACAATGTTTGACCACTGCTATGACACGAAAACCGGGACGACTTTAAGTGTTTTTCGAAGCACGGTACTGCATTTTTTTGCCATTACCATCTTTTCAATAAACATAAGCTTTTACTCGCAGTTCTTTTTCTAAGGACCAATAATATATTTTTAACATAGAAGTGATCAGCGAATTTAATAGAAAGTTCTGGACATCTAATGAAAGCCCATGAATAATGGGCCGGGAAGATGTGAAGAAACTTTGTTAATTATAATTCCTTGATATCCCAACTTGGTGTATAATTGGCCTCCCACAGGGTCTCAAGTACCTACTAATTTCTCAGAATCATGTGAAGCAAAATATCGCGCTCTTTTGTCAGATGTATGAGGTGAGTTTTTTATTAACTGTAAAGGTAGCTCACGATTATTGTAATTTATTTATTTATTTGGACTCGCCAACAGCAAATCATATACAAAACTACACTTTATCAAGCAAAAACATTAATTTATATATAGGCCACTTACAGGCATGCACAGCATTATTACTAATTTGAGTGGGTAACATGTAGATGCAGATATTGTTGTTATAATTATAGTTACTTAATCTTACATTACATAAATTTCTTTTTTACGCTAGCTATCAATATTTTTTTATACAAATATATATACTATATATTCGTTAAAGGACGTAGATATGCTGAACTTAACTTTTTTATATAGCCGAATATCATGCTTTTTTATTTCTAACAATCTTCCGCCTATGGCATCACTCACTCGGACATTCAGATGTTCGGATTGATAAAAAGTAGCCCATGCGTTATTCCGGACTATAATCTCTTTACCAAATTTCAATTAGGTCCATTCAGTAGTTCTTTGTGAAAGTGTAACAAATATTCATCCAACCGTTCTCAGAAACTTTCGTATTAATAATATAAATAGGACTGTAATGGGTACTCTCGAATATTGTAATTTAAACTGATATATACTGTAATATAATATTGTAATTTAAACTGATATATACTGTAATATAATATTGTAATATAAACTGATATACAACTACTTCTTGCCCATGACTCTTGCCCATACAATTAGGTCAAAATCGGTATAAATTACAACAATCCCGAAAACGCATCGATGATGTTTCTGTACTGATGTCCTTGAACAACATTGACCACTTACCATCACGCTGCATGTCTGTCCAGTTGTTGGATATAACGATGCAAGTAGATAGATGGGAGTTGGGAGCACTAGACCAATGTGCGAATAGTACACAGGCCGAATGTGCCTTATACGAGTTTCATTGCTGCTGCCTTAGCGGCTTTTGATGAACCACCAAAATTTAAATTCAAAGAAACTTCAATTCGCAACAACTTAACATGGGCGGTGTGCAAGGCTGCATTCTGTGTCGATCGCAATGAGCAGCCATCGATGATGACACGAAGATACCATTCACACAGAAAGTCCCCTACCCAGCTGATGAGGCCATGAGATATACCGTAGGCTGGAAGCTTAGGCTCGCATGCAAGGCCCTGTCGAATGCCTTCGAGGCGGCGAAAGAAACGGCAAGTGGTATCGAAGGCGATAATAAAAATGACATATACGAAAGTAAGTCTATAGAATATTCTATATCATCAGCAAATTCAAATGAAACAACCCTATAAATTAAAACACGGGAGTAAACCGAAAAAAATACATCTAGCTAGATACGATACCCCATTATTAATTGGATTGGCAACTCAAGCGTGTCAGGCTTCGAAAAAATGTGCTATGCAGGAGGGCACGGGGGGCACGCATGCCGATATCGACCCCTCATTTTAATTAAACGAATTAATCAACCCCCTCCACCCTCTCAGGCACCAATCACGTGACGAAGCAGTTTTGCAAGCGAGAATTTTTTAATTAATGCTCGATATTAATTTCGTGTTGACGAATGTTTTTACCGCAAATATAAAATATACGTGTTAGATACTTTGTAACATTTAAGCTTATTGTTATCAATATATAACGTGAAAGGGATTACAAAGAAGCATTAGGGCTACATATCTGAAGAGTGCAAACGGGACCCTATTTATAAACAATTTATTATAATTTATTATTTATAAAATATCTCAAGACGCTCACAAATGGCCATCTGACCCCAAACTAAGCGTTACAACTGGTCCTCGCACTATGGTGATCAGAGAACTAATAATAATGACATATTTTTATATATATATAGAAAAAGCTGCTTGGCAGGGCTTCACGATAAGATTGTTCTCATTTTGTGAAGGCCGTCCGGCTGGCGACCACCCTCTTGCTTGAGTCAGTCGCCAAATGATTCGTCGTGTTCCGGCTGGGGGCTCGAGAGCCAGATCTCCTCTTTTTCTTCCCGTCCTTCAGTGATCCTCCTTCCCATTCTTCTTCTGTCCCCCATCCTGAAGCGACCCTGGTCTGCCAGCATGACGTTAGTATTCCAGGCGACCACAATACGGCATAAATTTGAGTCAACGCAAACCTCCCCTGCTCTTGAGTCCTGAATCTTGAGCAGAAATTATGGGGCTAACCCGGTCTTACGTACCTAATAGACGACGATTATCGCACGATTAATAGAAAAAGGGGATTACAAATATAATAATATGTGCTTGGGCACTACTATGGTAAACTATCAAATAAAGCAAAATAACAACAATAAACACTCAATAACAATTTATTAATTAACATTAAAAGAACGTCAACCCATTTTAAGTTTAAAAATTAAATAAACATACTGCACAATACCTAGAAAACATTTTCTAAGTTATTATATGACGACTTTAAAGTCTAAAGGTACTAGAGACGATATTCTGAATTAAAATGGTGTCACAGTGGGCGCATGCGATGGCTGAAGTTTCTTGAACTCATTGCTATACTCTTTGTTCCGCTGTCTCGCTCACTCGACTGAATCAGTTGAAGCTAATTGACTGTAAGTTAGTTTACATAGAAGTCTGTATTACACTTTTCCATCCAAGACATATCACCGGTTATAACATTAACTGCATAATACGGACATTTATTGAGATTTATAGACTTATACGTCGGGGCAGAGTTAAGAAGTTTTATAGTCTATGGCAGATTTATACTCTGTGACGGAACTGCAAGCTGTAATCTGATAAAACGTCAAACGCAAAACGCAACCGCAATGTTTGGATGTCTAATAACAGATGACAGAAGTAGACCGAAGGCAATGTTAGATTTGCCGCGGGCTTCGGTAATGACACATTAACGAGCGAAGAACTGGATCATGAGTTTGAAATTGAAATTTACATACATTGTCTAGCATTCTGGCATTCCTCATCACTTTCACAGATACAGTTTCAGAGCCCGTGATGGATATGAACGTCCAGCTCGAAATTAAATCTTCCTGACTCGTTAAATACTTATGATAAATGTATATTTATCATATAAAAACAGACTTCAAATGATGCTGACAAGTGAAAACGTCATCAACGTAGTCGACGTCATATAAATACGCATTAAAAGGCATATATACAAAGTACTCGTCAGATGTCACTCAAATTTAAGCGAGTCTTCACGACAAGGCTTAAAAAGCTATTAAAAGAAGAATTAACAAAATCGGAACACCCAGTAAAAAGTTATGAGGTAACAAACATATAAAAGATACAGTCGAATAGAGAAGCCTTGAAGTCTCATTTATACAGAATTTTACCTTTCACTTTGTTATTTTTCCACATTTGAATATTAATTATAAAACACAATGAGATCTATTAAGTGGTGTGATATTATTATCATTTCACAAATAAATATTATAGCCATACAGGGTTGAGGTAAGGAAAACCATCTCATGCGGGGATTTAGCTGAAGAAGTGTCCACTAGTAAACAATAAATTATAGTTCAAAATTCGACCAAAATGGCGCCGATATCGATAGTAGTATGAAATGAACTTAGCAATTTAAAACATGCAGTATGTTGAATTCCAATGTTTAATGGCTCGAGTTGTTAATAATTCAGGGCTTATGACAAAATAACTATTCATTTGAGTATTATTTGGTAAATATGATCTAACAAAGTTACTTTGTACTCAAATTGCGCTTCTTGCTACCACTGTAGCGGTGCCAGTGCACCTCCTTTAATAGCTTTGGAAGAACACTTTCTGATACACAGAGATGGTTGTCCTTTTAACTACCCTCTATAATTATAGCATTTGTACAGTTTTTCTTGTGAAAGCTGGAACAGTATTTTTTATCGTTGGCAACATTTTATTTTGAGACGTTATGTCTAAATTATGGATGGCAGGCTCACTTAATATTTATATTTCACACGAATGCACACAGCACAATAGTGTGTTTATCTACAATCTAAATCGATTTATTAATCCGTTTAAATCCGTCATGCCAAATTGATATCTCTATAGCGAATTACAGTTTAATGTTAAGTATCAAAACGGTACCTACTACCAACGTGGCGTACTTACCATATTTCTATAATTTGTACATTTAGGTATATAAACAGATTTTTATGTATTGGATGTTTTTAGTAATAGAGATAATGGTCCACTGCTTAGCACGGGTTTCTCCTCATACTGTGGAGGCATAGAGCATACTCCACCACGCTGCCTCAGTGCAAATTGGGCACATCTGTCGAATATACAAAGGGGTTACCTCCTCTTAGGATACATTTTATCCCGGACAACAGTTTTATTCCCGGAGTATCACATATAAAAGTTGATCATTATAGGACAGAACAACGTTTGCTGGGTCAGCTAGTTTAAAATAAAATAATACTTTTTTTATTTTAAGATTACTTTACCGCCTATTAAAATGAAGCGCCTTACGTGTTTCATATAAAGTTACTTTGAGATTCTGATGCTAATACTAAAATACCAGGCGTTTCTTAAAAAACGTATAGTAATATTAGAAATTACTTTATTTTAGATAATACTACTTGAATTGAATACCATTCCTCTTAATTTTTGTTTGTTTGATCCGATTTGAATGACATTTTTGCTTATTTTGGTGTGTATCACCTTAGTTTAATAACATTTCCATTTATATTTTGTTTGTACTATCCGATTAATTATTACTTATTACTTATACTTAATACTTATTGCCAGTAACTATTAGTAATGTATAATGGAATCTTATATTGATCACGCCATCGTTATTATTATTCGATTGGTCTATGAAATGCAGATCATACAGAGCGCTCACGTAGTCTTCCAAGAAGTTATGGTAGATATCCTTTGGAATCTTGAAGGGATTCACAGCAGTTACCGCTTCTGTAATAATGAAAATATTTTTACTATAATATTACGAGCTATAGAACACGACGAGCAGAAAGCGCTAAAATTTACGACAAAAACTGTAAGTGGCTTTTTGGGTGAAATAATCATAGTTTCATTTTCGGGAAATTGCGTGTAAATTTCAAAACTAAAAGTTGGCATTGATGGTTGTTTCCTTGATATTAGGTAAAAAAGTTCTTAGATTTAGGTATATAAAATTAATAATAGAAATTTGAATAACATAGATATAGGAGGTGTGTTATTTTATATCATAACTGGCCCTTTCCTTTGCTTTTTTTAGTAAATACTTGACACAT
>DWKC01000736.1:0-11661 GCA_018249195.1 Racta chiria
CACGCTAAATCTGTATATCCTACATAGTATTATAAACGCGAACGTAAGTATGTTTGTTACGTTTTCACGCGAAAACTACTTAACCAATCATTATGAAACTTTGTACACATATTTTTGGAGGTATTAGAAGTAACATTGGATACTTTTTATTATTATTATTTTTTGCAATATAATATAATGATCTTTAGCAAGATGTTGTGCACGAGCCCGCGCAGGTTTCTGATTTGGTACAACCAATTTTTGACAGATGGCGCCACTGTCATTTCAATGAATCAATGAAATACACACGTACACAAGTAATATAAAGATTAAGTACAAACGAGTCGCTAGCGCAGCAGTAGTTATAAATAGAAATAGTTTATTAACCAAAACCAGATAATACATTCAAATGCTCTGTTTAATTGTGTTGTAAAGTAGTTGAATTGTGGGAGTTTTGACACAATTATCAATTGTAATGACGAATTTCAAAGCCTGCTTAGTCTATTTGGAGCTTAGTCTAACATTATAATGGGGTGTGATTTTAATGATCATCTTATGAAACAAAATTACAAAGCACTTTAAAGCTTATTTCTTTACACAAATATATAGATAAGTGCACAAGAGGTACAAGATATCTGTACCGGCGCGTGGCAGGAATCGACTGGTATGAGGTGATGTTTATCGCCACACTGCCAAATATCCGATATCAGCGAAACACCATATCACCATATCAGCGAAACATCATTCCCCCTTTATGAGAAAAAAATATCAAATAAAATTTCAACAAAACTATATCTTCAAAGAAATGCATAACTTGAGTAACAATAAACAAATTTATAGCGAATAATTATCTATTTCAGTTAAACCAAAAACGTTACAATTTAAACAAAAAGTTGGATAACTCAAAAATCTAAACTATTATAATTGTAGCTTATGATATAACTACAGAAAAAAAATTAAGAAAACTACAAAAATACAAAAACACATTTTCAACATTTCAGTTGCAAGTAACATTAGTCCTTAATTGATGTTATTACCTTATTACTATATCGAAAACAACTTTCGGTATTACTGTCGGTGGACAGTGTTGCGGTTATTACTCGGATCCTGGTTGAATAGTTTCATCCTTTACTACAGGAATCGAAGATATAGCGGGGTTGTTATGTTATTCATCATGGTTATCCGACATTCTTAATAAAGATAATACGAATTTAGCAACTTAATGAGAACGAAAATGGAAGTGCTGCTCAGCATAAACATTTAACATTAAAAGTACTTCATTGGCATTCTACTTACTCTGCCACTACGAGTTACTTTTGGTGTTGCGAAAGTTTTTACGACAGGGTTGTCACTAAGACGAACTTGTTGTTTATTAGGTACATAAAATATTAGGTACGCGAACTTTTCATGTATCTGTGTCCGAACTACTTTTATTATCTAAAGTGTAAGCGTTTCAATCGGTCGATCGAAAAAGTCGACGGGCAAATGTCTGAATTTTTTAGACTTTGTCTCGCCTACTTTTGACCTTAAATACGCATACTTAAGCAGGTTGTAGCGATTAGCCTGCATCATATGTAATAAAAACTTTATCACGATAAATTAAATTTTGATGTACGAATAATTTTCTAGAATCTCTACCCTAAACCATTTCTGCGTAACTTACGTTAATGTCAAGCCTTACACATACTCTCAAAACTGTATAGAACTGTAGGTAATTCTTCAACCTTTTAGCTAACCTGGCTTTAATTGCTGATTAAAAAATTCTGTTATAGCGTTCAACCCGAGCATTACTTTGGGGGTGGTATCAACTAATGCGTATTTAACATTTTTATAACCTTATTCAACATCATGCGGTAGGTATGGTCTAGCGGTACTAGACGTTGCTTCGCATTCTCCAAATTGATCCGTCCCTGGTATAATACGTTTAAACTGTAGCTTGTTTTTCAACTCCTGAACTCCGCGTCAGCATTCATTACACGTGCAAGTTTTGCGAAGTCTATAGCTCCGGGACAAACAATTTCTTCCCACGGGACAAAGTATCGGCTACATTGTTATTATTACCAATAATAAGACGAATGTCCGCGGTGAATTCGCTAGTTAACATGATTTGCCTATCTCGCCTATGTAACTTTTTATTGCTACCTAGCTTAATTAAAACTTAAGTGAGAGGTTTGTGGTCAGTAAACAACTAAATCACGGTCTTCTTTACCAAATAATAAGAGGTTAAATATTTTTCTTGATATATTTATTGAGCCCAGTAGTCGCACAGATAAGGGTTGCAAAGAAAGAAAGATCCGTTTTTTGATGTCCCACGAACCTGTCTCCTCCAATGAAAATTTTCCACAGATAAAAGTCTCACACTCAATTTGTATATTTCGGGGATTAAATTTACTGTTTTGTGGGAAGGTTGTGCTGGCGACAGTGACGACACTCCTTAAGTTGGTTATGCGTTCTCGGTAATCTTATGTACTATCGATGACAATGTATTATTTATTGTTGAATACAGACACAACACCCACAGCAAAAACTATTTGTCCCGCAGAATTATCCGTCTTGCTTCATTCGTTGCAGCAGTTGTGAAGGTATCTGGTCTCTCAGCTCTATTTCAGATATTAGTTATTAATCTTTCTTCTTTTCGATTATTCGTAAACTTCCAATAATCTCATTATAATGCGTCATATTTTCCGATCTCAGATTGTGAAATCATTATATAGGTCACTTGTTGTATAACCTCCTTGTATATTTTATTAATTACAAATAGAAATTGAGAATTAGCTGACATCTTTTGCGAGTCCAAAACGGCTTCTGCCCTGAATAAACCAATGCCAGGGTAGACTCTTCCAAAGTCCAGGAATTCTAGCAGCGGTGGAAACACTATAAACTTCGAGAACTGGTTTATTCTTGGGTTGCGCATTTCGTTGGACCTTTGTTCTACTGTAAAATGCTGATGCTGCACGCCACAGTGTTGCTGTGACGAAGTGCCAATGCCCCATCGATCGCAAAAAAATTTGGTCGTTTCCTTGGCTTAGGCTAAATCCCACAGATCACGTCGGGTCACCACTCTTGTGAAAGGTGTGTGAGCCAAAGAAAGTCCGTAGTTTACGTTTATATGTTCGAGTTTGTTATTTTAGTTCACAGCTACTTATCCCAAAAGATCTGAACATCGACATCTTTACAAACAACATTTGCATGTATTAGAATTCCGTGTTAATTTACTTAAATTCTATTGACAAGAGGCTTTTATTTACTAATTTAAACTACATTCTCTTTTGAGCATTATTCTAGTAATTACCTCTGATAACATTATTAACTGCTACTGCGCATACTACTGCCGTCTTCGCCTCTAAATTAAGATACCACTCAGCTGTAATTATGTATTTAATGAAATTCTATATTAATAATAGTGTGTATTATGTTGGCGTTACATTAACTTTAATGCCATAATGGGGCAGCCTAGGATAGGATATGATAGTTCTACCTACCCCAATCCTATGCTGGCTGACCATAAACTTATGTATGTGGAAGGTATTATGGTACTAGTACTTAATTTATCATGTAAGACAATGAATAACTGTCAGCATTACAATAGTGACTAAAGATTTTTATAAAACAGGAAATATGTGTATACCAGGAATTCTGATAAAATTAAAACGATTTTTGATTGAGGTTTGCAAGACTATAAAGACTGTTTAGTCCATAGACAACATTTTAATAATTTACCATCGACAATATGCTCTAATGACAGACGTTGACAAAATCAAACATTGATTGACTTAGACTTTGACAATCGAAGTCTGTGGGCTGTCCAGTGATGGTCCAGTGGGTGTCTCTGTGGTCTGTCTGATACAATTAATCCGTAATATCATTGAATTACATTGAAATAAACGTAGTATCTTTAACTAGTTTGTGATCGGAATAAACTAGCTGGTTTTTCTTTCTAATTTCCTTTTACGTGTAACTTGTACAAGTCGTTGGAAATCGCAATATTTACGTCGAATATTCTAGTCCAAAATGAATAACAACGCAGCCGCTGCTCTACAGGTCAGTGTAATAGAATTTTGAATTTTTATTTGTAATGCTATTCAAAACCATTATTTTGTTGCTCATAAAATTTTTTTGATAAATGTTTCTTCTTTGCAACCCTTACCTGTCCCACTACTGGGCTCGAGTCTCCACTCTCAATGTGAGGGGTACAGGCCATAGTCCACCACGCTGGCCAAGTGAGGATTGGTAGACTTCAGACACCTTTGAGGATTTTAAGAGAACTCTCGAGAGTGCAGGTTTCCTCACGATGTTTTCCTTCACCGTAGCAAGAGATAATAAACTTCTGATACGCACTTAATTTGGAAAATCAGAGCTGCGTGCAGCAGTATTTCAACCCGGGACCTCCCGTTTAAGAGACCAACTGGGCTCCCAAATGGGAACTAAAAACTAAAATAGGAATATTTTGCCTCTTCTTTCCTTTCTTTTAATCTTAGGCATTTAGAGTTAACTTTCAAATTGTACATTGGGATCAAAATTGGAACGACATATAAAGCTCGAATCTGTCTCTCTTGAGCTGTTTCTCTTTCTTCCCAACTCTTAGTCATCCTCCTTCACATTCTTCTGGGACCTTCCCAAGAGAAGTATCTTGGTGTATGCACCACATACAGGATGGGTGTCATTATTTGCTATAGTTGCTTTATGTATTCCTTTCCATCTTTCTTTGTGTTTCTCGTCGTACCTCAATTCTTAGATATTAATGTATTTTGTAATTGATTTTATAGGTTGGTGAGATATTTCGTGAGGCAGGCACAGCATTCAACAAGCTCTCTGAAATGACAATGTTGTTGCACCCGATGGGAGACACTCCACAAGGGTAATGCTTTTAATGTCTAATAATATGATTATTAACTTGTATCATGAATTTTATTCCATTACATAGTGGACAGAAACGCGACATTGGTGTATTTTATTTCTAATCCCGTCTCTTGAAACCTAAAATGGTATATAATTATGATTGTGTGACAAGAGGGTTTTTTATATATTTCTCCTGTAATTTTTAGGGGAAAGTGGACTGATGATGAGGTTGAAATGTTGCGGTCATGTGTGCATCGATTTGCTGTGGATTTGAACAAGATCAGCCTTCACATAAAGAATAGAACAACGTAAGTTAAGCGTATTAGCAATCTCTTTAAGCTTCCTCTATTTTATAGCTTCAACAAATTGATGGCCCACTACCCTCAACACTCTTCCTGCAGCATACTCCACCATGCTATGCGGATTGGTAGAGGATTTAGTAGGTGGAGGATTTAATTATGAAAGTCTGTTTGTTTTAAATATTTGTGTTTAAATTAAAATTTCAGCTCCCAAATCCGCAGTACCCTGAAGAAGAAGGCGTTCGAGGATGCAGGTATACCAGTTCGCCAGGTAAGCAGTACAGTGGCCGGCCTGGTGCAGCTGCCAAAACCTCAGGTAGTCTCCACACTCAGCATCATCAGCCCACAGTCCGTGTTAGGAAAAAATGCCGAGGTTCAGAACTCCACTAATTAATTTATCACAAAATATTAGCTTTTGTGTTTTCTTTTCGTAAGTTTGATTAGTGACATTTGCATTTGTTTAGTACATCTTATAGAGAGCTTTTCTCGCACTCTGCTAATGAAGCATGTGTTATTGGAGTTGTAGATTCAATGGCAATTCTTATTTTATGATTCTCCAAGAACAATACAAACAATTGCTAACTTATTTTGCGAAACATTAGAGCTGCTTAATGAATTTTGTAGGCTAAAACCATTCTTTGATTATTAAATTCATATGATCTATACATTTAAATACTATTATTGTTCTGATATTATAAAAATGTATACTTATCTACTTTTTGCTATGAGGCTAATATAGCCTCAACCAATTAGTGGCCCATTAACGAGCACGGCTCTTTCCTCAGAACTGAGGAGGCCTGGAGCATACTCCACCATGCTGCTCCAGTGTGGATGGGTGGAGGATTAAATCTTAGTTTAATACAATTACCGCTCTTTGCCTCTTGTTAGCTTTGCAGCCAGTGAATTAAGTTCTTACTAATATTATAAATGTGAAAGTGACTCTGTCTCTTTGACACACCACTGAACCGATTTGATGCAATTAGGTACAAGGATGAAGTAGAGCTCGAGAAAGTACATATCTATCTTTTATCGCGATAATAGGGGTTGAAATAAGGAATAAAATTTGTATGGTAAGATCGATATTGCTGAAGATAAAAATATGCACTTGACATATAATTAAATATTTACTCGTAAACACAAAAGCAAAAGCTAGTGTATTATACAAAAGTAAATACTTTCAAAGATATTTATGACATAAATAATGAATCTTTAAAGTTATGTTTATCTTCGTAACCGATAATTATATCAACATATACTAAAGCTAAAAAAGTTATAAAATTAAAAGGGATCCATCGACATACAAGAAACATGGTTTTCGGAGTAAATACGGACACAGGTACGGAACCCTTAGTTTTCAGTTTTTTTTATTTTATCCTCCATGGACTCTTACAATAAAACTACCAATCATACCCTTTTAGCTAGTTTTCTTATATCCGTGCTAGTGCATGGGTAATAATTTAGACTTATTTATGAATTAGATTTGGTTTTCTAAATATCTTCTAAAAAAATACCTATTGAGATGCACGATTTCAATTGTAATTACAAGCAGTAGAATATTAGTAGAATATCTTTATGTAACCTAAGAGATATTTTACAAAGCCTTGCCTATGATTTTGTTTTGCTAAATTTACAGGAAGTGTATTAAACGAGGCTTTGGTTGAATATTTCGCATGTTTCTACCTTTCTTTTGTATTTAAATCTAGAACAAGGTGCAGGTAGTAGAATTATCTCTTTTTATCCGAATATCAACATGATCTCGCGTTTTATAAATAGACGTATTGTAAATCTTGATTTTCAAATCGAGAACTACCCAAAAGGAAGTTCGAATTATGTAAAGTAAGCACGAATTCTATTATAGAATACTAGTTGCCACACTAGTGGTACCTTACTTGGTAAGCGACCGCGACCGGTGGCCGTATTCGGTGCGACCGCGATAGCTCACCTGTAGGATAGTTACTACAACATGCCCTGCTTAATCACAGAATGGAAAGAATACAGAAGATTGACCCCATACCGTGTTCAGTCAGTGAATGTTAAAAATATTTTTTTATGACATACATATATCAACTAGCTGTGCCCGCGACTTCGTCCGCGTTTGAATTTAATCTTCATATCTACATTTCTTGTGTGCGTGTATGTCACTGAAATATTGGAAGGACATTTTCGCCATCTGTCGAAAATTGGTCGTACCAACTCAGAAACCTTCGTGAGCTCATTCACAATAACTTTGCTAAAGCTCATCACATTCGATTCTGTAAGGGATATACAGACAAACATTCATTTATATATAGATTATATTAGATATAGATTAAATTAAAATCAATATAAAAACAAACATCCATGCATAAAAATGCGAATTTATTTAACCCAAAAATTGATAATCGTGGATTCGAGACATTGATGTTAAATTAACAATAATTAAATAACATTAAGCTTGAAGTATTGAAATATTGAATTTTATTTGTACTTGTTTCATTCTCAAAAATCAATCAAATAAGTATTACAAGTGCAACAACCTCAATCGTGATATTATGCCCAATTTAGTAGGTATGGGCTTCTGTGCTCTCTTTATTTTGTGGTGAAATATAAGTCGTAATTGGCGTTGGCCCACACCCCAATGTTATTATGACTTACAGATTTACCAATATTCTATCTATTATTATATTATCTTCTATCCATTAATGTCTATTCAGTGTATAATGTCCATGATGAATGATAGTGAAATTACCCATACAGCGATGCCTGCTCGCTTATTCGCCGCTTATAAAATTAAATTATTCTTATACTTTAACGTGTGGCAGGTGACACTGAATATGCTGAACGCAACTGAGAACGAAGTCGACGTGGAAGGACTGACAAATGACGTGAAGCTGGAGTTCGAGACCAGCACTGAGGAAGTGCCCACCTGAAATTTGTTTCGCTTCGTGTAAAGTGGTGCAAGTAACATAGCTGGTTGCATGCATATGCATAATATTGCACCACTTGAACTAGTGACACGTGGCGATTGATTAGTAAAGGACTTTGCGGAATACATTTAATACTTAATGTAACAGGTATTTGACTATTTTTGTGCTTTTGTCACTATGGTGTCTACTAAGTGATTGTTCAGTAACAGGCAGGAGTTCAGGATACTTAACAGATTTCTTAGATTAATAATGTGCAATAATGGGTGTATGGCAATACCATACTATCTAATCATATGTTTATATAATATACATTCACGTATAGGTGCTTCTTAACATGTTTATGTTCTTTATATAAATGTACTTTTATTTATGTGTATATTGACATTAATTTTATGGTATAATGTATAACATTTGTATTCTTCAAGTTTGAAAAATAATTTTGTGTGGTTTAGTTTAGTTATTCCATACAAAAACATGTTCAATATTATGTTATCGGCTGCGAGTCAAAGGATATGTCATATGGGGGGGGGGGGTACGGCGTCCAGTTATAGTAGCAGTTACTGGCATCACATATGTTTCACGCGTCATGCATAAATGTGACTGCTACACGTCGTTTGTCGAATGCCTGAAGTAAAATTTTCGTAAACTATGTAAATATGCCTTACAGCGTTGTTTTTGAAGATAATGAGAATGATAGCAGAACAAATATCTGTCTAATACAACCGGTTAATGCGGTATTATTATTTATTGTAAAATTATTCAAATTCATAAATTAAAATTAGGCACAAGTTAAATAAAGTACGTTAAAAAAGCTCACTTCGTGGTAAGTTCTTTTTAAATTGGCAGTGTTTAGTGTCATTCTCTAGAAAAATCTTTGCTATTCAATCAAGGATGGGGTGCTAGTTTATCGATATTGATACTGTTAATAAACCACGCTGATAATATAAAATACATACAAGGAAAGAAAGATAAAAGATAAATATTAATTAAATTAATATTTGTTTCTTTTATTTTCATTTTTGTTAGATTTCCTAAATATTCTTAGAGGAACGATGATTGGCTCAATGCTACTGGACGAATCAATTGTATGAAAACACAATCGAGAACTAATATTCGAAGCACTTTTCTGAAATGGAGTTCTGAAATAACACTATCGTACAGTGACATATCACATGCCATTTCCACTTCTCTCTGTATTCCATGGTTTTCACCTTCAAATGACTAATAGAAATTATGCGAAAACTATCCTCGTTTTTTCTCGATTACCTAAAGATCTTGGCCCCGTTTTAGATCTCAATTCGTTTGATTGCCAAGGATAACATAATACTGAACTTGACGCCCATTTTCACTTTCGTGTATTCCGTGGATTATAATTACTTCTTGTACAGAAATAATAACATTACAAACTATTAATAAACTCGAATCGAGATGCTAGCTATTAGTTACTTGCTAGGTGTATAAAGAAATAGCATAATTTTACACACTATTATGTAGCTGGATGTAAAATTTCAAGTTTCTAGTTCCTTTGGAAGTTTGTTTGGTTTTTGTTCATAAATCAGTCAAAAAGTCATTAATAAAAATGCTGCTTTATATTACATACGATATGTCAAATTTCGGAATCTTGTACAATAATATAATATAAGGGTCCTTTATAAATTATCAAACAACATCTTCCTGTATTAATAGACTATGAAATTATAGAATTGTGAGAGATAGATTTGGCTTATATAATTTTAAGTACCTATATAGTTAGCTCGGTGTTAACCTCAATGTTAATAGGTATATGGTGTTTGTTTCATATAAATAATTTGTTATATAAAAAATATTAAATTTAAACATTCACGTCTCAGCTCCAATGCTTTACTGAAGTAAAATAGGGGTAGATGCTCGTCTTTAGTAATAAATTGCACTGTACAGAATCTAAAACAGGAACAACCATAGTATTTACATAGTAGTCGGATTATTATAGTTAAGGAAAATAATTCATGACACTGATATATAATTTTGTTAATCTACAATTTAATATGTTGATCCATGTATTTTAAAGACGCCAAAACAACCAATATAAGCCATAGTAATAATGCTGGTTAGCTGATAAAAGTTGGTAGTGTTTATTTTTAGGTTAAGAATTATTGATGCACTCTTAAATAGTTGAAGAATAGTCAAATACCTTCAGCCAATAATATTCTACACCACATGAGAAATTAATATACAGTTTAGATGATTATATTCTGCTGATTATTTGAAATTGGATGTGTTTTAGTTTATTAATTCATAGTTTGTGTTATGATATGCAACTGGCATAATACTTGTAAGGCTTAAGTGAATATTCTTTGTGTGTACTATAATGGACTTAATATAATATATGAATAAAAATAGCTAGTTGATTTATTAGCCGCTTATGATGTGTCTATGAAAGTAATTAATTGAAAAATATATTTCACATGTGACATTTTACTTGGTAAAATAATGAATTGTTCTTTCATTTTTAGGTAATATTTCACTGCCACTGTAAACTATTTGTTAACTTTAAAATAAATGTCTAGAAGGGGACATATGTAATAGAACTATAAATATAAATTAACTATAGCTAGTGATGACCCTCTCTATTAGATCAACCTGTAAAGTACGGAAGGTAGAGGTAAGGAGAACCATTTCTGTGTAACAGACTTTCTGTCCATCTAAAGCCATTAAATTAGTTCATATTATTATTTTTTGAACCCTTAAATTATTAACAACTGGAGAGTCATTATAAAATACTACGTATTCGATCTCAGTTCTTCATGTTCTTTTATATTATAACCATTTCGGTCGAATTTTGAACTATAATTTATGGTTTACTAACGGACTCTTTTACAGCTGAATCCCCACATGAAATGGTTCTCCTTACATACCGTCCATGCTGTAAAGTTACCAGCATTTCGAGTTATTGATAAAATATTGAAATAAACAAAGTTTTTTCCGATATTATTCGTATGATTTTTTCTTCAATTTACAAACTGGTACCAGCCTCTACATGATTTATCAATTTTGATCTCATTATACCGAGTGGAGTACATACCAATAAAACCGCTGCAACCTCGGAGCATTCAATATAAATGACAAAATTCCATATACCGATCCTTTTCCATGTAGATAAATGGGCACTGCTCGTTACTGACTATGACTAGCATAATTTTAGACCTAGAAAACGGTAGTTCAAAATATACAAAATGACGCGGCAACACATTTTTAAGTTATCAAAATAATATACATAGTTCTTAACTCTGTAAAATAACCTTTCGTAAGATTGCTTTGATATTATCATTTTGGCTGACTCTCGTTCGACTCATGTACATATAAAGATGTTTTTTGTCATTATTTACCAAATACAGATGGCTGAAATTGGAAATTATATCTGGTAAAAAATAAAGATGGTAAAAAAATCGCAAGACAACGTTTCCCAGGTCAGCTAGTTAATTTATACAACACACCTCAAATCAGATATAAAAAAAATTGTATTTTTAATTTTCACTATTTTTAAATTGTAATTTTTCTAGTTCTTGTGTTATATGTATTTTTTGCTTTAAAGAATGAGATTATCATTTTCTTGAAGCTCATAAACAAAATAAAAAAGAAAAAAGTAAAATAAGCTACCA
>DWKC01000737.1:0-11658 GCA_018249195.1 Racta chiria
TAACCACTAGACCAACAGGCCAGTCAAACTTCATCTATATATATAAAATTCTCGTGTCTCAGTGTCGTTTATTGTCATAAATTAGTTTATTAAAATACTTTAAAATATAAGATCTAGACTATCGATATCCATAAACTAGCACCCCATCCCTGATTGCATAGCAAAGAATGACTTAGAAAATTACACTTATCCCTGCCAATTTAAAATTTCGAAACACGTAGTATACGAGTATCTGCTCCTATAGATGGTGGCCTATCCTAGCCATATCAACTTATCTCTGTGATCCATGGTTTTAATATTGCAAAAGAGCGTCAGTCTACCCACATTTTGCTCCGACGATAATTCATACATTAAAAGTGACGAAATTACATTTTCAACGAATGCTTCGCTTAGACCATTAATCTATGTGTTCATTTACTTATGTAAAAGATACTATATTTATTTCATACAAGAATCAAAATACGAATAACAATGTAATATGGAGTTTGAAGTTCTAACTTGATATAGAAACCTACCTTATCAATGCCGTATGGTCTATTTGTGCGTAGATATAACACAATTTAACATGGTAAAAGGCAGTTCTGTTGATACCACGAAAATAAAGTATTTGGTTAGGTACGTAGCCGGTGATACAGAGGCTGGTGTGACTTGGCTTGGAATTCTGTTTTTAATATTTGGATAAGGAACTCTAAAAGGAAAGATTTTATTTGTGGGACCAATAATAGGAAAGTAAACTACAAGTCTAACACAGCGCGTCGTAGCATTTGTTCTATGTAGTAGTTTACCTGTGAGTGGTTTACGGTTGGGTGGATCCACCGGGGGGTAGTACGCGGTGGGCGGCGGAGGGACGGGCGGGGGTTCCTGTAGCGCGCCCGTAGATTTGTGCGCTTCGCATCGCCGCTCCCCGCTCTCCTGTGTACCAAACAAATAATCAGTGAACATAATCGGCCATAATCGCTAATTGTGTATTCGACTATAATCGTCTATAATCGCCACGGAAACCTCATATTTACTTTTATTGCGCAGCTAGCATTCAAAATGGACGTAGGATCTGTTATCGCTGCTACAATTTACATATTTTCTGTGTACAACTTGTTTATCTATTTTCAATCACATAGTTACATTGGCGATCATAGGCAGTCATGGCCGACGACACGATTACGCCCTCCTCACAAGTGCTTAGCAGTAATCCTCTATTATCGTCAATTGTGTAGAGGACCTACTATATACTTCCCAAACTAGGCGATTATATACGACGCACGTGACCTAACATGTTAACGATATTGATACTTACATTTAATAAACACTATGTATGCACTGCACGATTGTATGTAGAAACCAAAAAGATGAACGAGAGGCAGTACGAAAAATGATTAGCATTTACAAATATTCCAGGCTGTCCCATCGACTAATAATTTTATCTTATTATCGTCCGGGTTATTAAACTTCTAAGCATATCGATAACAATAGAAAACTATTGTGTCTCGTCCAAATGGTCTTTGAGAGGTCACGGCGCGCTTTCTGCATTACAATTGTATCGTTCAAGTATAACTATTTCGTACGATCAAGTACGATCAATCAAGTACGCAAAGTGGTCAAAACACACTACGGATACAGAAACGAACGTAACTTTTAGACGTAAATATCTGAGTAGTAATGTGAAATTTACTTTCAAACCTAGTTTGAGAAGTGCTGTACACGATAAAACGGTAAGCTAAATTTTGTAGAATCCTTTTTTAAAATCAGTAGCACTACTACAGTTTTAAGCCACGATAGAATAAAGATAAAATTTGGTTTTGAAGAATTTTGACATAAGCCAAATGGTATTGGGCCACAGGTAACAATACACATATTATTCTAAATGTACCTTTTCTAACATTTCAAGCACCGTATCCGTAGCTCACGTATCACGAATTCGATATTCGAAAGTATCACAGCAAGCTGAACAAGTACTTAGAATGCAAAAGCCATTCTCACATGCATACATTGACATGAATCATTTCACAGTTTAGCTTTCGAACTAGAACTTAGTTCTGAAATTGTTTCTATTAAAAAGAAGCCAATATAATATATCTTGTTCGAACAGAAAGAATGTGATGAGGACGAAAAAATAACGATATTGATTTTGGATCAAACTTCTTCAATTTCTCTATGTGTCTAAACTAAAGCCAATATTAACAAGTATATTGATGCGGTATGCATTATGTATTCACACAGGCATCTAAAAGAGCTATAGTAACAAGTAAATAATTCGTTTAATTAGATAGAAATACCTAACGCTAGGATACAGTTATAAAAACGCGCAGAAAGAAGGGTACATTACATTTTTCGTGTACACAATTACAACGATGCCTAGCAAACAAACGTTTTTATCATAAACTAAACAGACAACAAACATTCAACCGTGATCCAAATTCAACAAGAAACGATACGAAATGCGATACAAGCAAACGCAATCGGTGACTGAGCGAAACAAGACAACGTACAGTTAGCGGATGGTTGGTGCGAGAGATATGGACACAGCATGCGACTCACGAGTTCACGATACTGTATTTGATATGCTTTGCTTACGTGCGTCCACAGGCTCGGCTCCGAGACCCACTGAAAATTCAACTAGTGTTAGTCTACTCGGGGTGTCCGTCAAATGTGAAATTTGTCAAAAAAACAAACATGTGCCTGTTAGGCCCCATTATCCCAAATTTAGTCTGCCAAATCGTGGACACCCAAATAAACTGCCTAGTCCACAACCGACCCCGGTTGTAATTGTTTTAGTTTAATAAATTTATGTACATTATTCACAATATTGATTGTTCAGTGTTAGACAGCGAGCAATAAGAATGGATACTCAGTTAAGGAGGATCCTGGGTGGCATCACGACGAATTAGTATCCACTATCATATATATTTGCACTATATTATTAATTTGACATATTCTTTAGATGCGATACGAGGTAATTAAGTGATTCGTGATATACAGAGTATAACTATTATAGTAAACACTGATATGGTGTTTTAACCAGCCATTTGAATAGATCAATAATTTATAACGGCTCGCTTCTATCCATTTTGATTGCTCGCGACTGGTAAATAGTGTAATAAATAATGATAATCAATTATGATCACTATGAAGTCGAATGTTGCGATAATATAGAAAAAGAAGTTGAGGAAGTTTTGAGAGCTGCCCGATTTAAAAGTACTTGTACATGTAGGATTGTTTAGTGTTATTCATATACCTCATGTACAGATTGATAGTAGACAAAAGATCAGTGGTGTAAACATTTTTTCTATACTTCACAATCATTCAATTTATTCTTATGCATTACATGTACCCACAATTACAATATAATGCTAAATGTAAATTAAATAGTGTAGACATATATTATGATCTATCGATTAGCACAATGTTTTGGAAAGTGTATGTTTGTTAGAAAACAACAACTAGTTTTTAGAGAAGCAATTAAACTGTTATATTACCTTGTGTCGAGGTCCGAGGCGTCTGTTAAAGTAATTCGATATACTCCTCATTATACCTTTCCGCCTTCGCTCCCTCGCTAGTTCGGGATCGGAAAACGAGGGAGTGACCGGTATGAGGGGAACGAGCGATATGTTGGGCGGAGCGGGGCGCGGTGGCGGCGGCAGCGGGGGGGAAAATAGCGCGGGCGGCGGCGGAACGGGCGGTGGCACCGACAGCGGGACCGGCGGCACCGGCGACAGGCGCGACCGCCGCGTCGACTTCCGACTCGCCCGCTGACCGCTACCTAGCCTCTCTAGAACCAATCTTCTTACGACCTCAGTCTGTTCCTCTCTTTCCCTCTTCAACTCTAGCACCTTGTCCGTCGTGTCTCGAGGGGGAGACGGACTCACCGGTGATATTGAATCGGGCGTGAAGTTATTTGAAAGCGATATCTCGATGCTTCGCGTTGGCGAATCCATGCTTCGAGAATTTGTTCTATTGAAATTTTCGCTCGCCGAACGACATATCGCCGGTGAGTAAAGCCTCAGTGTACACGGACCGGAAAATGTATTAAGTATACATTGTGGACTATTGTATGAAACGCTATCTCGAGATTTAGACGTTTCTGATGCCAATGGGGGTGATGTATCGTCTAAAGAGGCTTCACTTTTACACTCCCCTTCCTCTGTTGCATGTACGATATCGACTTCTATTTCTGTCTCTGGTTCCTCCTTCTCTAATGGCGGAGATATCTCCGATAAACTGACTGACTCGAGTATGGTCTGTATGCCATTCAAATCATTTTTACAACTACGAGTTGGACTAGTGTTAATATTAACACAGATTTCCTCGGATGGCACAACCTCGTTCGTTTTTATGTCAGTTTCTACTGATTTAGGGTTGTTAGTGTTTTCGTTGCTGTTAATATTTTTTTCATTAACTGTCTCTTTGTCACTCGGCAAGTTAACAGACGCTAACAAATTATCAGATTTCGATTCGTTTTCTGACTTCGAATCTTGATTGTCTATATACTCTATTACATCTGACATATCTTTACTGGTCTTATCCTTAATATCTACAAAAATAGCAGCAGTGGTGGGTTTTAAAACGGTTTCAGAGAAGGTTCTCTCTATGAAGTTCATCGACCTATCATGACTATGGCAGTATTGGTCATAATCGTTATCCACTAACTCCATATAGCCCTCATTGCGAGGTGTTTTCGGTGTTTCTATCGAGGGGTCCTGATCTCCCTCATCGGCGAACTCAAAATGTTCTGCTGCATTACAATACAATACTGTTTCTGTTGGACTAGTTCTCCCACACACGTGTGACGATATTGCGGCCACATTCTTTGCGTCGTGGACTAATTTAGGTCCTTTTAAAGACCTCGGATTTTTACTTCTATTTTTGTCATCCTTCTCATCAAAATTACAGTCATCTAATACTGCACTTTCGACGGCCCAGTCGGATAATTCAGTTTCTGTTAACGCTAACGTGGTCGCATCTCGGCACGACTCTGATGACTCTGATTCAGCTCCAACCACGGTGGGCCCTGTCGTAGTGGCCGTTCCTGATGCTTTTTCGTCATTGTCTTCGGTGCCACTATTTATCAACATCAAACTATCCAGCTGTATCAGTTCGCCGCCTTCGTCATGAACCTCGAGTCGCGGGACTGGCTTATTAGGGCCGGTTTCGGTATGCGACGAGTCTTCCGAAAGCGAATCTGATTCAATTTCAGGTAATTTATCTACCACCACGACAGGTTCTTCCCAGTCTTTTTTACAAAGTGGCGAGTCACCCTTCGTCAAGAGATCGACTGGAGCGTCACTGCACAAGTTCTTTATTATATCGGGCATCGGCTGAATCTTTCTTTCTTCGGTGGCGAATTGAAAAGTGACTGACGGTTTAGGAACTTGGGCAATAGGTGGCGAGGGTGCGGGGTGTAGCATTTTTTGGAATTCTGTTATAGTTGAACGGAATGCCTCTAGTTTTGTATCTAGTTGCGATGTGGAGTCAGATTTCCTAACAGCCGGCGGCGAGGGTTCTCCAAGCAGGTATTTTCTCTTTAATTCAAGTGCACGTTTCGTTGCTAATCCACCGGCGGATCTGGTTCTGCTGAGGGGATACTCCTGTGGTGGCGGCGGGGCGGGTGGAGTGGCTTCAGTCACCAGGATGGCAGGCGGTGAGGGCACCAGGGCGCATTCCTCGCGAGCAAACTCACTGTCTGTCGACACTTCTGTTGCAGAGGACACCTCCTCATCACTCGATTCACTTTCTTCTTCAGACTCCACCTGTACGATCATTTACAATCATTATACTGTCAATTTATGTACATATGTATCTTAGTTTTAGAAAAAGACAGGAGCATGATTTGTTAACTTGATATTAAAATTCAATCAGAATAATCAAATTATCTTCTAGTTACTAAGAACACCGTGCGAAGTGCTTTTTGTCTGTAAGTTAAATCCACACAGAACATAGGTAAGGTAGAAGTCACCACGCCAAAGCTAACATAACCACCAGTGAAAAATTGGTGCTTTGCATGTCTCAACATCCACACTAACTTACCGTCTACATCGAGATGGCACTTGGTAAAGTGATTGTATCATGTATGAAATTGAAAAACGTAGTGACATAATATATAGGTATAAAATTGTATATACATAATACACAAATATATACATATTATACAAACAAACATAAATAATATTGTGAACTCATTTGCTAAAAAACGGTTTCTTTTGGTCTTGCCTGAAGAATACTATTCGACTTGATCCATTTTAACATAATAAAAAATTCACTTTATTGATAAACATGCCGGTTACAAAATTGTTGTCGTTTTATTTTTTAATTTATTAATAGTATCTCCAAAATTACTTTTGACTGTTTCTACTAATATGTATTACTTCACATTGTAAATAAATTAATTGTTAAGGTGGCAAAATCATAATTCTTTCAAGGTCCGGAAAAACCTATTCTTTCTTTATCAGTTTACATAATACTAAGAATAATATTACCTAAAATGACCGAACAAAGTAATTTACTTAGATGCCCGTTTTTTCGCAAAAAAGTAAAAACATAAAAACCACGTGTCTATACAGATAACATTATAAAACATCGATTAGTGTAAATGAAGCCAAACTATTGCAATATTAACACCAAAAGGACAAACATTTTATTTGCATGCAAATTAGTGTCAATACAATAGAAAAGGCAACATTTAAGAATGAATATATGTAACTCAAAAAGTCGTAAGTTATTTGAATTTAAATAAATTAAATTGTAAACATAAAGCTAATCAAATGTTGTAATGCGAAAATAATTAAAGATCGGTCACGACGTACCATGTTTTTACAAACGTTTATTTAAATCTCCTTATGTGTTAGTATGCATGGGTCAAAATGTTTACCTGTAATATACAGTCGTGGTCAACTTATTAGGGTCACTAGAAGGATAACAATTTCCTACTAGACCGTGTAACTTCTATATTTATGGGAGTTTAAAGCTTATGTTAATGATGACACGCAATTACACGGTACATTAATGCTCTAAATATGTGTATAAAACATTGTAGATCTGTAGTTTAAAATAAAAGTCGATGTACTTTGGATTGGGGCTCGACAACAGATTTCAAGGCTGGCATTTCGGCAAGGACCATTCGACGACTTGTAGAGGCAAAGCTCTTTGGAAGCGGCGTTATACCTGTTTGGGAGTTACTTGGTCCTATTAAAAAAATCGAAGCCGCACCTTAATAAATTCAATACAAAAATATGAAAAGATATGCTGTCTGATGCTGACGAAACACTTATTGTTATATGGATTAATAATATGACCATGTCCCCTCACATACAGTGCAGACCTTCAAAGGATAATAGTAAAAAAAAATGCCAACCCAATTGAACCCTTTAGGTACTAACCAATCAAGATCAACGCGGCATAGACAATATTAAATTATTGCATGTATGCAATGAAATGTCACTGCAAGCTTCAATAAATGTTGCTAAAAAAGCCACTACCTAGAATTGCTTTTTTTGTGACTTAAGCAATTATTTGGTATTTTTTATTTCATAATTCGACCCTTCCGGGTAACCCGCATGCTCAAAATTAACTCAATATTAACAAAATTTACTCTATTATGAAGATCTTGGAATCAGATCAGATACTTGAAATACGGACAATAAGATCGCGGCGGATGAAAATGAAACGAAAATAAATTTGAAATAAAAACAACAATATTAATTTAAATCGAAGCGCCATCAATGTATTAGTTGTAACTTATTGTTTTATTTCATGATTTTCTATAAAGTAAATGAAATATTTATAGACTTTGAGCTAATACTATGCAATTATTTGGTGCAATGATAATTGCCCCATATTACTGCAACATTGTTTTAAGATTTAATTCAAAGTATACTGTTACAATAAGACAGCTACTTTTATGTTAGGTTATTATATTTTCATTGTATAAAAAGTGGCTATGGCAATTGTATTGTCGATCACACTGAATTACTGATAACAATGACAATGGTGTGTGCTTCTAGAAACATGGCCGACGATGTTACTGGGGGTGGTTTATTTAGATAAAAACATCATCATAAAAATAACAAAAATACTTCGGATAAACGAGTAATTGAGACACAGACTCGATACAAGTAACCGGATCAATAATGTCCTTACAGGTGTCATAGTGGATAGATGATATTTTTTAGATAATTACTTGGGTAATTACTTGTTTAAACATGACAACAGTCATAACAGCCTTTATAACAGTGTAGATGGCAGTCAGCACGCCGCAGTGATCTGCCGCAATTAAGATAATAATAACAGGTCACTGTGGCAAAGGGGTAAGTAAGTAATTGTTATTTAACATAATTTGAACTACACAAATTATGCCCAATTTATGTAAAATTGAATAAATTTATTGTGCCGCATATTGAATAAAAACGCATATTGAATGAAATACGAAAATATACATGTCATAAATATATAAGCTATGATGCATAATAAAACAATAAGTTATTGGAGACGGAAGTTAGTGTGGGCGATACACTCTTACCACGCTCCGACCGCCGCCCCACGGTAAGTAAACGCGATGATATCAGCGCATGCGAATTAATGTCACACGAATGGGGTTTTAAATGATCTTTATTTTACCTAAAAGAACATTTTCCTTAAGCAATGATTTTAATTCGTCCAAAATGGAGTAAAGCAGGTGGAGTAAAGTTTATAATTGCTACATTAAGATGTAGCGAAAACCTCGGTGACTTCTATACATGCCACCGATATATTGAGATTCCGGCCCATATAAGGCATATAAATATTTTATATGTAATGGAGTTGAAGGAGAAATAATATATTGATCATATTGATGGTAATGATCATCGAGCGGATCAAAGAGTACGGAGCTTATATACTTTCATGAGTACTCCGGAAGAAGTGACATTCGATAAATGACCAAATGGAAGATGGAAACATCGTACACATCAAATAGCGTAAGAGGACACAATAGTGGGACGGCGGCGCGTGCAGGAGGCGTTCGGCGCACCTCCCCGCTGCGGCGTCGTGTCGTTGTCGTGTCGTGGTCGTGGCGGTGGCGTGGCGACGTTCGCGGGGGTCGTTAGGCGATGACGCAGCGAGATACCTCGCTGCTGTCTGTGGGCGGGCGCGCGTCAGCCGGCACCTCCAGTCGACGCGCCTCGCGGGCCGCTCGCATCCGGGAACACGACTCGTTGCCGGATGAATCCGCGCCTATAACAACCGCGATTCTATTATAATATACCTATTACCATCATTCCACGATTCGAAAATATTTTTTAAAAACGTTGCCTAACAACCTATGTCCGGCTTATAACATAAATACTTTTTTCCTCGACACATAATTTATAATCTATGTACGATGCAACTGTCCATCTGCTGGGGTCAGCAAATGCGCCTCATGCGCGACACAATTTAATTATTACTTTCACATTTCCACATTTCAGTTCACATGTTCAGTGCAAATAAATAAATAAATAAATATGTTAACAACTTTTAGCTACTTCTAATCTTTCTGTTTATGTTAGGTCTCTATTTTATGTCTATCATTTTTCTCTACTAATATACACAGGTAGTTCAATCTATAAGGTTACATATAACATCAAAATGTTCTGAGAAAAAAGTTTTATATTATATGCCATATGTTTACATTACCGATGTAATAATTAATTTCGTACCTTCTCCGAATACAGTATGTATTTATTTATATAAATACTTAAAATTGCACAACCACGTCCTGTTGAGGACGGCGAAGACTTATGAATTCGGTACGAAACTCTCAAAAGCACTTCTGAATAATTGTCATATATTGTATTGTCGAGAGAAATTGTCACTCACCGTCATCCGAATAGTCGTCGTAGCCGAATGAGTCATCAGAGAAGTAAAGGTGTCTCTGGGGGCACGGCGCGGCGATGCCGATCGGTTCCGGAGAATGTTCCGCTTCGTTGTCACTGTCATCCGCGTCCGTGTATTCGTCAGAGCTCGACTCTTCCTCGTCACTGTGTGCGACATAATATTTGAAAATCGCCTAATGAAACGTGAAAATCATAAGGCTGTTTGAACGCGAGTGATTTTAAACGTGAACTTGGACGTTTTGTGAATTAACAAACTGCACACAGTATATAATCTTAAACAGTGTAAGCTACGAAATGCTATAGTGTTTTTAGGCTTAGCTTTATGGCTGGCTGCTGGTGATTTTTTTATTCTGTGTGTGGTACACCCTGTTCAATATCAGACGAGACTATGACAAACATTCTATATGGTTGGGAGGCCCTTGCCGTCATCATTCAGTACATGATACGCGTGCACCCCACCCCTCCCATAAACGGTTTTAAAATATCTTAAATGTTTTGGTTGCAGTATCCGCATAGCATAGACAGACAGATCTTTAAAGCACATTTTGAAGACGCCATAAGGAACCCTAGTTTACGCTAAATTTAGTGTGAAGAATGCTAATAAAAGTTTGTAAATAAACTATGTTAAAGCAATGTAAGCATGTAAATAAATAATAAAAGATCGCGTATAATATAGTAAGCGGCATGAGTCTTGAGCATAGATAAAAAGGTTAGGGTACTCTTTCGGTCACTGTACAGCAATCGCGTGCAAAATGAACGACTTACGCAACGTGAAACGACGGCATTAGCGACGTCAATCCGACCAAGAAAAGTTGTACCCCAGACCTACCTAAGTCCACCCGCAGCGGAGGTCTCAGAGGCGAGGAAGTTTCTATCAGTCCATTCGTCCTCGTCGATCTCCCTTGCGCCATCCGACAATTCGAGGCTAATGCGCTCGGGCGTAGGCGGCGTGGGCTCGGCACGCGGCGCGTCTGGGACGTCACGCGTCGCGCCCGAGTGACGCAGGCACACCAGCCGACTGCCATACCGCTCCATAGTGTAGTTGCTGCATCATAACAACAGTACAGTGTGGGTTCGCCTCATGGTACACTACTAGGCATTGGTCTCTGATAACTAATACTACCTAGAGTTTAGTACACCATGCTACTACAATGAGGAGTGGTGGAATTAGTGGCTAATTTAAAGGCCAGTGTTTATGGCACCCGAAGTGGTCCGAAACGCGAAAGAGGGAATTTTATTTGTAACCAGCGATAACTCTGCTATTGCTTAACTAGATCAATCATTTAATATTGACGTAAGACATAAGCGACTGGCTATGAGCGTTCCTATTGTGGTTCTATAAATAAAAATATTTGCCCATTTGACATTGTTAACTGGCGGTAGATGGACACTGAACACTCGTGTGTTTCTAAATATCACATCAATTATTTTTTTTGTCTTAGGCTATCGCATGATAGCTATCGAAACATTTATATAAAAATATCTGTGTATATCTGTCTATTGTTTATATGAAATGCTATCATCACTGACCCCGGTCGCAGCACAGCCTTGCAGACGGCGCAACGGAAGCAGGCACGGTGCAGATGCAGCCCGTCCGCCGTGACGCCCTCGGCCGCGAACACGCGCGCCCCGCACGCCGCGCACTGCATACCCGTCGTGGCGGGCCCGCGCCAACTCTTCTTGTACTGCAATAGCCATCATGACAGTGATTAAAGAGTCCTTGAAGTTGTGATTTGTTCGACTGGCCTGTTGGTTTAGTGGTTAGTGAACCTGACTGCTAAGCCGGAGGTCGTGGGTTCGATTCCCACCACGGGCA
>DWKC01000738.1:0-11649 GCA_018249195.1 Racta chiria
CCATTATGTCAATTTATTAGAACAAGCATTTACACATTCATCCTATGTGAATGAGCATCGCTATTTGAAACTATCTGACAATGAACGCTTAGAATTTTTGGGAGATGCAGTTTTAGAATTACTAGTCTCACAATACTTATACAGACAATTTCCAGAATTACCAGAAGGGAAGCTAACAAAAATGCGAGCAGCTATTGTTCGCGAAGACAGCTTATCAAAATTTGCCAAGGATTGTCACTTTGATCAGTATATCCTGTTAGGCAAAGGAGAAGAAAATTCTGGTGGACGCCAGCGACCGGCATTATTGTGTGATCTATTCGAAGCTTTTCTAGGTGCATTATATCTAGATCAAAAAGTTACTGCAGCGAAAAAATTTATTGCAGAAGTTGTGTTTCCTAAAATTGATGCTGGTGCTTTTTCACATGAGATGGATCATAAAACACATTTACAAGAAGTATTACAACGTAAAGGAGATGTGACGATTGAGTATCGTCTAGTGAATGAGGAAGGTCCTGCGCATGATCGGATTTTTTCAGTAGAAGTATACGTAGATGGCCAACAAATTGGTAAAGGACAAGGGAAATCAAAAAAATTAGCTGAACAAGATGCTGCGAACAAAGCATTACAAGAACATTCTGAGTAAAAATTGGAAGGAGCCGTTTTATCCGTGTATTTAAAACGAATTGAAATTGCTGGATTCAAATCCTTTGCGGACCGAACCATTATTGAATTTGAGAGCGGTGTTACGGCTATTGTTGGCCCAAATGGAAGTGGAAAAAGTAATATTACAGAAGCCATTCGCTGGGTCCTAGGGGAGCAATCTGCAAAAAGCCTTCGTGGCGGAAAAATGCCGGATATTATCTTTGCAGGTTCTGAAGGACGTAAAGCATTAAATAGAGCTGAAGTGACAGTGGTTTTAGATAACAGTGATCACTTCTTGCCATTGGATTTCACAGAAATTAGTGTGACGAGACGTTACCGAAGGACAGGTGAAAGTGACTTTTACATTAATAAACAAGCATGCAGATTAAAAGACATTCATGATCTCTTTATGGATTCGGGCTTGGGAAAAGAATCATTCTCAATTATTTCTCAAGGTAAAGTTGAAGCAATCTTTAATAGTAAGCCGGAGGACCGACGGGGTATTTTTGAAGAAGCAGCAGGTGTACTGAAATATAAACAACGCAAGAAAAAAGCGGAACAAAAATTAGTCGAAACGGAAGATAATCTGAGTCGTGTGCAAGATATTATTTATGAATTGGAAGACCAATTGACTCCTCTAGCTGCACAAAGTGAAGCAGCTAAGGAGTTTTTAAAACTGAAAGAAACGCTAACAAAGAGTGATGTCAGTTTAACTGTAACAGAAATTGAAGCAGTAAAGGAGGTTTGGGAGCAAAAAACGGCTGAATTAGCTGTAATTGAAGAACAATTACAACAGACAAGTAAAAATATTCATGAATCAGAAGATCAACTTTTTCAATTACGAATCAAACGAAATCGCTTAGATGAACAAATCGAAACCCAGCAACAACAACTATTGCAAGTAACGGAAGCCTTAAAGCAGACAGAAGGGCAAAAAAATGTGTTGAACGAACGCTCAAAACATACGTTACAGACAGCTAGTGAGTACCAAGATTCTTTAAAAGATACTGCTGAAAAAAGTGCGAGATATCAAGAAGAAATTCAAGTGGTTCATCAAAAAGTTGCTGAAAAACAAGCACAAAAAGAAGCACTTAAATTGGCAACTGGGGCAGCAGAAAAAGAAGTTGAAAAATACAGTAAATCCTCTAAAGAATTAATGGAGGAGTTACGTAGCCAATACGTTGAAGTCTTGCAAGCGCAGGCAAACAATATGAATGATTTGAAATATTTAGAACGACAATACCAACAAGAAACTGCAAAAAATCAACAATCACTACAAAAGCATGAGACGATAGAAAAACAAATGTCAGAGGCCATTGTACAAAAAGAAACTTTAGAAACACAAGTAGCAACTTATGAAAAGTCGCTTGAAGAACAACGAGAAAACTATGGAAAGTTAAAAGAAGCATTAACAGTAAAACAAGAACAGTTTGCTATAAAACAAAAGAAAATGTACCAAGCGATGAACGCAGTGCAGCAGGCAAAAGCAAGACAAAAAAGTTTGCAGGAGATTCAAGAAAATTATTCTGGATTTTATCAAGGTGTTCGCTCAGTGTTAAATAACAAAGACCAATTGACAGGAATAATTGGCGCAGTTGCTGAGTTAATTGATGTACCAACGACATACACAGTAGCGATAGAAACAGCACTAGGTGGTGCAGCACAGCATGTAGTTGTAGCGACAGAAAAAGACGGTCGTGATGGAATTACCTTTTTAAAGCAGCAACACAGTGGACGTGCTACATTTTTACCATTAACCACAATCAAACCTAGGAAGATAGCTGCTGCCACCTATGATCGAGTAAAATCAATAGCTGGTTTTCTAGGTGTTGCTAGTGAACTGGTTTCCTTTTCTGAAAAGGTTCAACCAGTTATTCAAAACCTTTTAGGAATTACACTAGTGGCGGATAGTTTAGAATGTGCCAATCAATTAGCTAAAGCCACCAATTACCAGTATCGAGTGGTTTCCCTTGAAGGAGATGTAATGAATGCTGGAGGTTCTATGACCGGTGGTGCAACTAAACGAGGAAACCAAGGAAGTTTAGTTGCTCAAACACAGGAATTGCACGTGCTAACAGAAAAAATAGAACGTGTTGAAGCACAACTTACAACAAGTGAAAAAGAGGTTCAGCTGTTGTCTAATGAAGTACACCAACTGAGTACATCTTTGGATCAATTACGTTCAACAGGCGAAACAAGCCGCCTAAAAAAACAGGAATTAGAAAATAAGCTAGCGAACCAAAATGAAACGATTCAGCGATTAGAAAAAGAACAACGTCTCTTTGAATTTGAATCTCGTGAGCTGCATCAATTTTTAACAGAATACAAAAAAAGAAAAGCCACACTATCAGAACAAAAAAAACAATTAGAGCAGACAAAAGAAAACGTAGACGTTGAGATGCAGCAAATAGAGCAAGAAGCGAGTCAAATGGAGACATTGCGTGCAGATGCAGTTGAACGCTACAACCAAATTCAAGCTAATCTGGCGGTTACAGTAGAACAACTCTTGCATCTAACAGAACAACTTGAAGAGAAACACGAACAACTGGATGATGTTTTATTAAAAGAGGGCTCTTTGCGTCAACAATTACAACAATTGAATAACAATTCAACGGATCATCAAGTAACAGAAGAGAGTTTGAGTCTTCAAATAGAACAATTAGCTGAAAAAAGAGAACAATTGCAACAAACGGTTCAAGAAGCAAAACATGCACGTCAAGGAGTTCAAGAGCAAGTGGACCAAATGGACGTAACAGTAGCAGAAGAAAATAAACAGCAACAGCATTTACTGTCACAGCAGACGCAGCGAGAAGTGGAAAAAAATCGAGCAGAGATTCAGTTGGACAATGCGTTGAATTATCTACAAGAAGACTACAGTTTGACGTTTGAACGGGCTAGCCAAGAATACCAATTGACGTTAGAGCCAGAGCAAGCAAAAAATGAAGTGAAACAATTAAAACGTAGTATTGAACGCTTAGGACCTGTAAATGTGGGATCTATTGAGCAATACGAACAAGTAAACGAACGGCATCAATTTTTGATTTCTCAACGAGACGATCTCTTAGATGCGAAAGAACAATTATTTGAGACGATGGGAGAAATGGATGAAGAAGTAAACGTTCGATTTGGTAAAATTTTTGAAGCGATACGAACGCAGTTTAAAGTAGTATTCCCCAACATGTTTGGGGGAGGCCGTGCAGAATTGATTTTGACCAATCCTAATGATCTATTAAATACAGGTATCGAGATTGAAGCTCAGCCGCCAGGAAAAAAATTGCAAAACTTAAGCCTACTTTCTGGTGGAGAGCGAGCATTAACCGCTATTGCATTATTATTTTCAATTATTCGTGTTCGTCCAGTTCCATTTTGTGTGCTTGATGAAGTAGAAGCAGCATTAGATGATGCAAATGTTTCACGATTTGGCCATTACTTAAGTGAATTTGAGAATGCTACACAATTTATTGTTGTAACACATAGAAAGGGAACTATGGAAGCAGCAGATGTACTTTATGGCGTTACAATGCAAGAATCAGGTGTTTCAAAGATTGTGTCCGTGCGCTTAGAAGATGTAAAAGAAGGTGGCGCAATCGCTTTAGAAGTGCAAACGAGCGAATGACTTCCAGCTTATTAAAGTAGGTATAGGTTTCCGATGGAGCAAGTTAGGTAAAGGAGGATGGCGCTTGATTAAATTAATTGCGATTGATTTAGATGGAACACTACTAACGAGTCAGAAAGAAATTTCACCAAGAAATAATGAAGCATTAACTAAGGCAAAAGCAGCGGGAGTAAAAGTTGTTCTTTGTACAGGTCGCCCGTTAGCTGCAATTGAAAACTACCTAGAAATATTGAACCTTTGTGAATCTGGTGACTACAGTATTACGTTCAATGGGGGGATGGTAAAAAAACATGATACGAGCGAAATTATGGAGAAAGCCCTGCTTCCTCTTGAGAGTATCCATGAATTATATGAGATGGCTGTCGCTTTAAATCTCCCCTTAGATGTTTTATCTGATGGACGTGTGCTACAATTGCCAACTTCAAAAGAGTATACATCTATCTATAATCAGCTAAACAATTTGTTGACATTTGAAAAGACTGAATTAGCTCAACTTAAACAGGGTGAAACGTATAATAAAGTAGTTGTAGCAATTGAAGAA
The DNA here is from genome assembly GCA_018249195.1 of Racta chiria. Classification (NCBI taxonomy): domain Eukaryota; kingdom Metazoa; phylum Arthropoda; class Insecta; order Lepidoptera; family Hesperiidae; genus Racta; species Racta chiria. The sequence continues at coordinate 4,800 of DWKC01000738.1, forward strand.
AATTATTTGGATCGACAGATTCAAAAAATACCGAATGATTTATATATGAAGTATGAAATTATAAAAACCAGAAATAATTTATTGGAAATGATGCCAAAAGGCATTACCAAAGCGTATGGCATTTCTTTATTGGCAAAAGATCTGGGGATTAAGCAAGAAGAAGTGATGGCAATTGGCGACGAGGAAAATGATTTACCAATGATTGAATATGCAGGGGTCGGTATTGCTATGGAAAATGCAGTTACTAAAGTAAAGGAAGCCGCAGCGCTCATTACCGATACCAATGACAATGATGGTGTTGCTCAGGTTGTTGAAAAACTTGTGTTGGAACCATTGAGAGGAAGTGACTAGATGGGATTTTTTGATAAAATAACAGATTCCATTTACAATAACGTTATATCCGGCAAAACATTTACAAACACCAGGTGAAACACATGTGCCATTGCCACAATCTGGAGAACAAATAGGTTCACATTTGTCAAGCTGCCCTTTTCTGTACCCTCCGTCACATTTGCAAGTATCTGGGCTTATGCATTTCCCATGTTCACATCCGTCGGTACAATAAGGCTCACAGATTCCATTTACAGTAATGTTATATCCGGTAAAACATTCACAAACACCAGGTGAGACACATGTGCCATTACCACACGTCGGAGAACAAACAGGTTCACATTCGTCAAAGCGGCCTTTTCTGTACCCTCCATCACATTCGCATGTATTTGGGCTTATGCACTTCCCGTGTTCACAGTCATTAGAACAATGCGGTCGGCAGTTTAGGCTGCAAATAAAATTATTATTATTGAAATGAAACTAGATTAGAGTAAAATTGTTTTAACTTTTAAAATATAATATTGGTATATAATTGTAATTAAATTTGGTATTCCTTAGAAAGCCTGACTTTAACTCCTTAACCTGACTTTAACTCTTTAATAAGTTATTTTTAAACTTTTCTGCTTAAAGTTTTGAATCTGTAATATATAGATACTAATATTATTTCTTAAAAACGTATACACGCCAAACTTTGTTACACAGATGGTTTAACATACGACACACCCAATTCAATCATAGGCTCACTATTGAACTCGGCTTTCTTCACATAACTGAAGAAACCTAGATCTAGGCTTATCTAGTGTCGGATGTTTCTATGCCCTCCGAAAGCCTTTAACAAGGCTTAACTGATGTCGTCTGACCATAACCGGGACCAACGGTGAAGCGTGACGTGCCCTCCGAAACAGAGCGGTCACCCATCTACTCTCCAACCGCACCCGCTGTTGCGTAACTTTGCCGATCACTTACTTCCGACGCAAGCCGCGAAGCTATAAGCCCTGCTTCACAAGTAGGTATTTAATAGATGTGATGAGAGCTTACTTTCCATAGATGGTACCCTCCTCCGTGTAACCAGGGCAGCAATACTTCAGAATTTTATACTCGCTTTTCTGGAAATTAAGATCTTGATACAATAGTGTTAATTAATACAGCGACGGTTTAGTGTTATATTTCGCAGTATGCTAAGAACTCTTGTGGTTTCGCCATATCCATCTGTTCTGCAATCTTTCTTCTGTTCTAGACCATTCTTTATTTACCTTGGACCAAAATTAGTGGGGAACCCAAGTGTCGCCAAGTTTATTATCTTGCTCGAAAGTGTCTGCTATCTAAGATAACAATCCAGACCGGTTTTACATGTCCTCTTATGGTTCGAAATATTGGTACTATTTGAGATATAAACTATCATATCTTTCATGTTGGATCAAACTGCACACAATGTGCAAATAAGATTGAAATCGGTTCAGTAGTTTAGGAGTCTATAGGAGACAAACAAGGTGACACGTAATTTAGATTACATAAATTACATGTACATTCCTGTTCATCACAGAAACGTTTGTCCTTTGTGGGAATCGGACCCATGACCTCCGGCTTAGGAGTCAATAGCGGTTTGTGATTATTACTAGACAAAGAGGTCAGTCGAAGATAATGAGCCTTTATTATGCATAAACTTTGAAAATTAGATGTGCGTGCAAGATTCTAACTCAGGCTCTCCTAAGTCTTCGACTTCACAAGTCCAAATTCAAATCGTTAGGTAATTATTAATTTTATGTGCATTACCCTAACATAGCGCCTAGCCCACCTCCTTGCGGTTTGTGTATATGTACAGGTTTTCAGTCCCAACCAACATTTTTTAGTTAATCTTGCAGTGTATAACTCCGATTGTGGTTCTTGAACCCATAGGGTGCCTCTATATAATAAAGTAAAATGCAATCATTAAAAAAAACATAATGCAAAGTATATTTGAAAATATGTATTTATTTACTCATACCATGTAAATATATTTGCTCATACTAATACTACTACATACTATTTCGGTTAATAGCGCAAATGGATAGTAATTGAAATATAATCATACTAACACACCCGGCGAAGTTCGTTGCTTTAGAATTTTATTAATAAGTATTGTGTTAAATTTATTGATAACTATCATATCCGATTTTTTTAACACCTTCGTGTTTTTTTCAGACAAATCAAAAGGGTGATAAATAAGCAGTCGAGGTATCTAATGGTAGAGAATCGCCGTTGCTCATTGACATCAGAGAATCCTGAGGCATCACCAATACCGACAAAGAAAAAAGATGACACAAAGAAGTAATAACTGGAGATCGCCAACCGGAACACGACAAGCCATTGGCATCTGACTCAAGCAAGAAGTGGTAGCTAGCCTGGCGGACTTCAAGAAGCCTTTAAAAATAATTAACCTTTTTTATATGATGTAAACAGGCAAACGAGGAGGGGCACATATTAGCTTTCATGAAGGATTTCATGACAAAGCACCCAAAAGGCGCAGGGGCTGTTTCTATCGACTCCTTCGATAACTGTCACTCATTTCCTATCTAGTAACTCACTGTTTAACTAATAATAAACTAAATGTACCTACTTGAATACTTACATTTCATTTCGTGTGCAAATTTGGCTTAAAACTTGAGTACAAATACAACATAGCATAACACACACCAGAGCACATATTCCTTTGAGCTTATCAGACATTTTTAAATACAAAAGCAATAAAAAATCGGTTGTTAAAACAAAATAACTTCCCTTCAAACGCAAAAGCTCACTGTAAAAACAGTGTCATTAATTGTAGCTTGCATGTTATCTCAACTTAGTCATATTGTAGGATGACTACGTTACGAGAACGGACAATATACAAATTAAAATTTCTGATACAGTTTGCGCTACCATACAATTATTGCAAGGCTCTGTGGCCTTGATAATGAAGGTAGGCGACCCGAATTCGATTCCCGACCAGAGCAGACATTTATGTAACAAATGAATATCGGCGTACAAAATACATAACTTGAATACCTGTAAAATAGTAAGAAATTGAAAACCGTCCATTTGTAGTAGCGTTACCAAAACTATCATAAATATTATACAGTGGTTTAAACGCTTCGTCGTACGTGTTCGTGTATATTCGTGTACGACTAGTAATTCGATTAAATATCTATGACAGAGGGCATTCCCAGCTTCTCGTGTTAGGACATTTATTTTTAATCCCCAGCTACCGATAGATGTATATGGCTAATCAAATGGTGGCATGCATCAAAATAAATGTATTTAAATGTAAAAAAGCATTTAAAAAACATGGTTTTATTGTAAGATGTAAAATTAATTATTAGATATTGTAATAAATATTCATTTATTATAAATTCTAAATTTTGAGAAGTTACTCTGCCTAAAACTCACCATAGGCGAAAATTTCAAATCTATATTGTTAACCCTAGAAGAGTTCCCTTTTCTAGAGCCCATATTGAGCGTGACATCTTAATATTAAAATTCGGTATCGTCGAAATTTTCACCTTCGTAGTGAATGGTTCAAATTAGTGAAATAATAGTTTTAAAAATGCAACTTTATCCCATAACTAATTTAGGAGCACCCTAGTCGTACTTCCTAACACTAATCAAATGTTATTCATATGGAACTCACAATGGCTAATAATAATTTAATTTCCTTTCATATATGAAGGCTCTAGTAATTATGGTTTCATGAAATAAATTTGTTTTATTTCATCATCATAATTCATCATATTAAACAGAAAGTTTAATTAATTGTTTGAACGTTGGTCTCTTCCACGGGAGGTCTCGGGTTCAAATCCTGCTGCTCGCACTCCTAATTTTCAAAGTTATGTGCATATTAGAAGTTAATTATCACTTGCTACGGTGAAGGAAATCATCGTGAGGAAACCTGCACTCCCCAGAGGGTGAAGTCTAGCAATCCGCACTTGGCCAGCGTTGTGGAGTAAGCGAAGTTGTTAAGCTTTAAGAAAACATAATTTTGTAACAAAAATACATTTGCGTTTTTAAATGCGGTGCCTCTGAATGCGCGCTTGGGGACCGAGTCGATTTGCTTGCTCGCGAGTGTATAAATATGTAACATATGTACGTAGGTATAGCTCTCCATACACATACGTGTTGATCGTGTTTCTCATCAGGTAATCCAGATTTTCAATCTTAACATGCCTTTAATTTAAAAAACTTCTATGGCGGCTTTAACAAATCTCTAATAGTTTGGCTCATCCCTTAGAATTTCACATCAGTTACTCCAGATCTTCAAAATTTACTATGCCTATAACGTTCCCTAAGTGTAAGCGATAATTCGACAGTTTTATAGCAATCGCATGAGCAGTTGACTGTGCAAGCACACGAAAAAACAAGCAGACATCAATATATTTTTTTTATATCATTTATTTTTTTACGTAACGTTAAGAGAAAAACGTAAACAAATCTTTCTTGTGTGAATTGGCTTTAATCAATTTATGGCTCACTAATTACCACGGGTCTCCTCATAATTGAAGTGGCCTGGAGCATACTCCACCACGCTGCTCATGTGACGATTGGTGGAGGGGGTTAGGGGCCAACCCAAGAGTCGGAATTTTCCATTCCGCCCGAAGACCGCCGACATGGCTTAACGATTGCAATGTAATGATTATAACCGGGTCCGACGGCTTTACGTGCCCGTTGCCCGGAACGGAAAGCACTGAAGGTTCATCAATTTTTTCCACTATCCTCCACCCATCCTCCTACCGACCGCGCCCGCTGTTGCAACTTGCTAGCAGCTGCGATATGAACATGTATGAATAAGGACAACTTATTATTGTAAAATTATATTTGTAATATTTAAACAGCGAGGAATAAGCAGAATAAATAAATAAAAGTTCTAGAATAAATTTATGTACTTTATTAACTTTTTTTTGTCACAAACTACAAAACTGCGACTCGTACTAGCCAAGGCATGCGTTGGACCAAATAATCCAAAACAATACCGCATATAAATCTATCATTACAATTTAATTTTTTATAATTTCATTAATCGGTACAATTATTGAATTACACTTTAAAAGTCTAAATTCATATACAAATAATCTCTCTTACACTGAAACTAAATTGAAGAAAGTCAAGCAATATCCTTTTTAATGGAAACACATGGTGCTTATCACAATGTATGGACACCGAGACTCGGTGACCAGAGTCGATTCATTATCAAATATACATAAAGTTATATTTAAAGATAAGCAAAATATTTTTTTTAGTTTCAAGAAAGCAAAAGGTTGCATCTTGAAAGCATTACATTGAAAGCTTTCAAAAATCCGCAGTGTAATTTGAGACAAGCCGAATATATCGATAAACGTTGAAGGCACAGTATTGTTGGATTCCCACGGTATGTGGTATGGACGAGCCCGTACTTACTCACTACAGATTGACTGGTCGCTACCACGCTTAGCAGGCGCAGCAGACGCGTCCGTACCGGTTTGGTCAGATCCCAACGTCGAAAGTTATAAATATTTCATTTTTATTACTGAGCTCCAAATGGCCTAGAATCTCGTGATCGACTCAGACGCACACGTCATGGGAAGAGCATTGGTGCAGGGGTGTCCACAGTATTACATACCGTGCGAATCCAGCTTACGAAACGCTGCGCAGACCTAGTGCTTTATTGAAAATTTTTAGAGTTAACTTAACCTCCATTGACGCAGAACATGACTTCTCTTGGTCTCTTGTAGTGAAGACAAACCATCGCACAATATAGGTATATTAATAAATAATTATTTTTATCAACAATGCATAACTAAATTTCAATCTTAAGAGTTTGCTATATTTGTTTACGACTTGCGACCAATTTCAATAATCTATCTATCCGTAATCTTGGGATAAGTTAGAATGACATCTTGTGACTTATCATATCATCTATCCATGACATTAGAATAAAAAATGGCCGTTACAAACATAATGTATATTAACAATAAATAAAAATAACTTAAAATTTATATTTAATCATTTACAGATGTATCGACTGCGCTGCCACTGGCACTGGTGGAAAAACCAGACGGGCCAGATGATGGCAAGTGATCACCGTCACCTATGAACACGGGTAAAACCACGGCAATCACTAATGCAATGTCGGACCCGAAGGAGAGCCTGTTGCACCTTTTTTGAAAAACGTATTGACGTAGCGTGGGATCTTTTCAATATTCCCTAACACGCATTTTACTAGTTTGTAGAATTAGTCAATGTTCCCACAGCTTTAGGCAAACCGTACAAAGTCTTGTTAAAACTTGAGAACTGCTGGACCGATTTGAACAATTTTTTCTTTGGTGTGCTTAGGATAGTTTCTAAAAGCATAGAAAAAAATTGTTCTTGAAATATCTTATAGGGCCCTCTAGGAGATCAGCCAAACTATATTAGATATCGAACTGTCCCTATAGCAAAAGCTATTCAATATAAGGAGCATTTACCATATACCGTTCTTTGTCTAATTTTGACCGATTTCATGATATTTCATTGCAGAACAATGTCTGCCTGG